>ONZH01010944.1:0-46343 GCA_900303285.1 Rhinella marina | reverse complement strand
ACTGCACTGCACCTCAGACACTCCTGGAATCCAATATTTTGGAGACCTCATCCTCCGGCTTCCCCTGAACCTCAACAGGAGCAGGAGGTTTCTGAAGAGGTAACAAAGAATTTCTTGAGTAAAGACCTATGAAATACAATACATTATGAATCTTGAATGAACCTGGTAACCTAAGAAGGATAGGACACAGGATTAATGACCTCAGCCAACACATAAGGACCAATAAAGAGGAGTGAGTATACCTGAAGGTACTTTCGGTTCCAGAATCTTAGTAGAGAGCAATACCTTGTCCCCAACAACAAAAACAGAACCCCGAGAGCATTTATTTTAACAGCCTCCATTTTTTGGATACAATGGGATTTTCTCAGGTTCTCGGGACACAGATCCTGGTTAGCTCTGATCTCAGATGCCAAGTCAGGGAAATGACAATACCATCAGATAAGATGGAATGACTGGCACAGAAACTTCTAGATAAGGCATCAGCCTTAATATTTCTTGAACCAGGCCTAAATGTAAAGGTAATGAAACATTTGGGTCGCCTTTTTTCTAGTTGCCCTGAGGTCCAGTTAATAACAGGATTATGTAGCTGGAGCCATGACGTACCAGTGAGCATAGAGATATCAGGGGTACAAAGGTGAAGCATAAATCACTAAAAGGTCCTTAACCCCTTAGTGACCAGCCTGTTTTTGGCCTTAGTGACCAAGCGTTTTTTTTTCTTTTTTCATCGTTGCGTTCCAAGAGCTATAACTTTTTCATTTTTCCGTCTATATAGATGTATGAGGGCTTATTTTTTACGGGAGAAGTTGTAGTTTTTAATGGTGCCATTTTGGGGTACAGATAACTTTCTGATTAACTTTGATTAACTCTTTCTGGGAGGGAAATGGGAAAAATTGCAATACCACCACTGCGTTTTTACGTTATAAATTTTACGGCGATCATTTTTCGGTATAAATTACAACATATATTTATTCTCTGGATCAATACGATTACAATGATACCAATACATATAGTTTTTTTTGCGTTTTACTACTTTTTTGCAATAAAATCCTTTTTTTTAAAAGAAAAAAAAGTTTTTGCATTGCTGATTCCCAAGAACAAATTTTTTTTTTATTTTTCTTTCTATGGAGTTGTGTCAGGGCTTCATTTTTGCGGGACAACTTGTACTTTTCATTGGTATCCTTTTTTAGTAAATGACGCTTTTTGATCGCTTGTTATAACGTTTTTTGGTGGCAACTAAGAATAAATTAGCAATTGTCTTTTTTTTTTTTAATTTTTTTTTTAATTGTGTTTACCGTAGGGGCTAATTTTTGTGATATTTATGTAGTACGGGTCGTTACGGACGTGGCAATACCAAACATATGGGGGAGATTTTTTTTTTGCAATTTTTTTCATTGAAAAGCTTATTTTCAATGGAAAAAAAAGAGTAATTTTTTTTTTATGGGATTTTTTTAATAGAAAAAATGTGTTTTTTTTAAACTTTTTTTTACCACTTAATAGTCCCACAGAGGGACTATAACAAACAATACTTTGATTGCCTTTAAAATGCAATGCATTATCCCTATAGTGCATTGCATTTTAATGGCAATGTTATTCATACTTTGACCAGCAGGCTGCGCCAGAGAGGCGCAGCCTGCTGGTAATGTACTCAAGCTGGTCTGGGGCCTAGATCAGACCCCTGCCAGCCTTCCCACACATCGGCACCCTGCGATCGCTTTTGCAGGGTGCCGATGGGAGACAGAGGGAGACCGCTCCCTCTGTCAGCACTTTACATGCGGCGGGCGCCATTGCCCACGGCATGTAAAGTGTTAAACAGCCGGAACGGCACTCCTGCCGGTCCGGGCTGTTAGAGCAGGGCCGCGGCTTTCATGTGAGAGCCGGGCCCGTGCTCCCCGCTGCACGGGAGACCCGTGCAGCGCTTAGACTGGGCCGCCGTGAAAAAGCGGCGGCCCAGCCTAAGGCCCCTTAGTGACCGCCGTAAAAAGGCGTATGGGTGGTCACTAAGGGGTTAAAGAAAAACTCCCGACAAAACTTTTATTCCATGTCCTGCTAGAAATGTACATGATGTAATCTGTAGTGAATGTCATTTTCTTACCAGTGTCTGTATTTGTGACTTATATCTCCCTGATGTTTCTCATCTGTGTCATGTGACCAGCAATTAGACCCACCAACTCACACAGAGACTTATGTGTGGACAGGAAGTCTAATTCTCTATGTATTCCTATGAGACTGAAAGTGAGGCTCCCATAGGAATGAATAGAGCAGTGACTGGCTTTCTGTCCTGGGTCAGTTGGAGGTCAGGGAGTTGGTCACATGACCCAGCTACAATAAGAAGAGAGGTTTTTTACTCACAGAAACAGTCGCTGATAAGAAAATGACAATCACTACAGATTATATCATGTACCTTTCTAACAGGTCAGAGAATAAAACTTTTTGCGGGAGTTCTTCTTTAAGTGAGTCAGAGAGGCCCTGGTGGAATTGGCATCTCAGAGCCAGGTCATTTCATTTGGAGGTCACACACCATTTTCGAAAGCCGCATGGGTCCATCATAAAGTAAACCAAGAGCAAGAAAAAAATTATCCACAGAAGATAGCTCAGGAGAGTCGAGGGGAAGAGAGAAGGCCCATTCCTGAGGATCCCCTGGCAGAAGAGAGATAATGATACCTACTATCTGTTGCTCTGACCCCAAGGAGTGAGGTATGAGATTTGCAATTCTCCATGAAACTTCAGGAAACTTACCTTTGGGGTTCTAGGAGCTGTGAGGGAACAGTCAGAAGGGGTGGAGAGTGAATATTATCCTGGTTTTAGATCATTACACAAGATCCTGGACCATCTCGGTAAGACCGTGCATTTGGCCTACCAAGACCTGCATAGGGTGCATACCAATGAAGGACAACACGGCAGAGAAATTTTGGTCAGCTTATGATTCTGTCATGAAAGGGTAGGGAAGACTGCAGTCCTGTGCTCAACCCGTACCACTATCCCTGCCTGCTTGCACAATCCGTCCTAAGTGATGGCCCACAGCTGGTCGATGGACCCTTCTTAGCTAAGTGCAGGGGCCTAAACCAAAATGGGTAGAGTAATTAGACAGAAAGAGGAAAAAACAGACTGGCAAAACAAGGAATGGATCAGAATTTGAAATCTAATGCAAATACACAGATAGCTAAACTCTTGCACCAGGGCTCATGAGCCTTTAGCTACGCCTTTGCCTAAGAGATGAAACATCTGCACCATGCGGCACCACCTCAGGCAAGAGTGGAGAACCAGGACAGGTCATGATTATCAGATCTCTCTGGTTCTGACACAGATCAGCTGTTGGGGCGTCCATCAGCACCAAAAAACAATACTGTGGAACTGATATCAGTAGCAGAAATTTTCTGCAACAAAATCTGCCTTGTGTGAAAGCGCCCTTAGGTTACAGCCACCGGTCAGGTTTCCTAATGCAGGTTTGAAAGCCAAAAGCAGGAGTAAATTAAAAAAGAGGAGAAGTCACATCTGTCCTTTATACTTTCCTTCCTTTATGATCCATTCCTCATTTGGATTTACAAAACTGCATCAGGAAACCTGACCATGTGGCCGTACCTTAGGAAGGAAAGTGCAAATTTACGTTTAGCATGAAACACAACCCTGAGATTCCAAGGCTGAGAAGACATTGGAGATGATTGTCATTTGCCCTCTGGACATATAACAGATACTCTAAGTAGAGGTTTAATTAACAAAGCCAGAACCAGCAAATCACAATGTATTTCCTCGAAAGAGGAGTTTTACAAGTTGAAGAGCAGAACAGGAGCTTTCATGATGCCAAATGTCACCACACCCCAGATCTCACCTTCAATGCAGTTTTAGAAGCCAAAATCAGGAGTGAATCATAAAAGGAGAGACAGTATTATGGACAGATATGACGTCGCCTCTTTTCCAGATCCACTCCTGGTCTTGGCTTCCAAAGGTACATCAGAGAACCTGAACGCGTGACAGCACCCTCACAGAACTGAAATCTCCAAGAGCAGAGACATCTACCATATAGAGAAGAGTCACCATGATCGTGGAGAAATGTAAGTAATATGGCAGATAAATACATTCAGATACAAGATTAAAACATTTCTGTAATGGCAATTTTAATAAATACAGACTTGCTATTTTTACATAGATCTACTATTTGCTATTTGTAATTTCCTTCCCAGAATATTTTTCTATTTCCATAAATGTGTCTATTTGTATATGGCTTTATAATATTTATATTCTTAAATTATTGTATTTTCTAACTTTTATACAGAAATTGTATTATTTATTAAACGGAGGGGGGGGGAATTATTGTTTCTATAAGTCATTAATTGACTTTAAAAAAAAAAACCTGCCCCAATATTGGAACCTTTAACTCCTTAGTGACCAGTCTGTTTTGAGTAACTTTTTCTCTTTTCCTAGACATAGCAATATGACGGCTGGTTTTATGCAGGAAGATTTGTATTTTTTTAAGGAACATATAACTTAACTGAAAAATCTTTTTAAATTGTTTTTAGGAAGGAGGGGGGGGGACAGCAATTTTCTTTTCAAATTTAGATTTATGCTGTTGACTGAGCGGTACAAACGACCTGACTTTTTTTTTTATTTTAATTTTCTGAGTCCGTATGAGTTCAGCAATTTGAAATGTACGGCTTTTTTAAAAAAAATGTTTTACTACATTTGCAGAATAAAATCTAACCTTCTAGCCGTATTCCAAGAGCCGTATGTTTATTTGCTATAGACAGAGCTGCGAGGAGGATTGCTTTTGTCTTGGTGCCACTTTGACTTGTCATTTTTAAAGACGAATGAAAAAGAGAACTGTGCAATTCTGAAAATATTTTCATAATATTTTTTTTATATATAAAAAGTTAATATTGTGGAAGAAATATCCCCATCAAAGTTATCACATACAATTGTTACAGATGTGTAAATACTAATGCGTTTTTTTTTTTAATTTTTATTTTCATAATAAAGCATTGTGAAAAGAAAAAAGTTTTCTGTTTTTATTTAGAGCTTTTTAGGTGCTGATAAAGTGACAGCCTCCTCCTATAAATCATTTAGATGAGAGCCTGAGCTGGGTCTCATTAGATATCACAGCCCTGCTCCACCAGCTACCCCTCAATAAAGGGATAAATATAATGTTTCCTTAACTCCCTATATGTCGGAGATGAACGTGGACTCTGACTTCTGACCATTTATGACTAGCTCTGAATACTCTTAGGGAGGCAGCATTTAACAACCCCCCAGCCCCTGGGTCACCTGTAAAATTTTACTATACATAGTCTAAAAATCAAGTGTGAAATGTCCTCCCAGTGTCCACATCACAAACATTTTATTCCATATTTCTCTCTCTTAGTAAAAAACACAAGTCAGAAGAAGATTCTTATCTGTATACTTTCTGTGGTAACAATTATATTGATCTTCACCATGACCAGGTAAGTAAAAACTGGAAAACCACAACACACACTTCACTATTAATAACACAAAGGCTACACTAATATAGACTAGAATAGATACATATGTATAAGTATACTGTATAACTACTATAATACTGCCTCCTATGTACAAGAATATAACTACTGTAATACTGCCTCCTATGTACAAGAATATAATTACTATAATACTGCCTCCTATATACAAGAATATAACTACTATAATACTGCCTCCTATATACAAGAATATAACTACTATAATACTGCTTCTATGTACAAGAACATAACTACTATAATACTGCCTCCTATGTACAAGAATATAACTACTATAATACTGCTCCTATGTACAAGAATATAACTACTATAATACTGCTCCTATGTACAAGAATATAACTACTATAATACTGCTCCTATGTACAAGAATATAACTACTATAATACTGCTCCTATGTACAAGAATATAACTACTATATATACTGCTCCTATGTACAAAAATATAACTACTATTATACTGCTCCTATGTACAAGAATATAACTACTATAATACTGCTCCTATATACAAGAATATATCTACTATAATACTGCTCCTATGTACAAGAAAATAACTACTATAATACTGCCTCCTATGTATAAGAATATAACTACTATAATACTGCTCCTATGTACAAGAATATAACTACTATAATACTGCTCCTATATACAAGAATATAACTACTATAATACTGCTCCTATGTACAAGAATATAACTACTATAATACTGCTCCTATGTACAGGAACATAACTACTATAATACTGCTCCTATGTACAAGAATATAACTACTATAATACTGCTCCTGTGTACAAGTATATAACTACTATAATACTGCTCCTGTGTACAAGAATATAACTAACTAATAATACTGGCTCTTAGGTACAAGAATATAAACTACTATAATACTGCCTCCTGTGTACAAGAATATAACTACTATAATACTGCTCCTATGTACAAGAATATAACTACTAATAATACTGCTCTTATGTACAAGAATATAACTACTATAATACTGCTCCTATGTACAAGACTATAACTACTATAATACTGCTCTTATGTGCAAGAATATAACTACTATAATACTGCTCATATGTACAAGAATAAAACTACTATAATACTGCTCCTATGTACAAGAATATAACTACTATAATACTGCCTCCTATGTACAGGAATATAACTACTATAATACTGCTCCTATGTACAAGAATATAACTACTATAATACTGCTCCTATGTACAAGAATATAACTACTATAATACTGCTCCTATGTACAAGAATATAACTACTTTAATACTGCTCCTATGTACAAGAATATAACTACTATAATACTGCTCCTATGTACAAGAATATAACTACTATAATACTGCTCCTATGTACAAGAATATAACTACTATAATACTGCTCCTATGTACAAGAATATAACTACTTAATACTGCTCCTATGTACCAAGAATATAAACTACTATAATACTGCCTCCTA
Source organism: Rhinella marina (assembly GCA_900303285.1). Taxonomy (NCBI): domain Eukaryota; kingdom Metazoa; phylum Chordata; class Amphibia; order Anura; family Bufonidae; genus Rhinella; species Rhinella marina. Next base: position 39,405 of record ONZH01010944.1, on the reverse strand, counting down.
TGTACAAGAATATAACTACTATAATACTGCCTCCTATGTACAAGAATATAAACTACTATAATACCACCTCCTATGTACAAGAATATAACTACTATAATACTGCCTCCTATGTACAAGAATATAACTACTATAATACTGCTCCTATGTACAAGAATATAACTACTATAATACTGCTCTTATGTGCAAGAATATAACTACTATAATACTGTTCATATGTACAAGAATAAAACTACTATAATACTGCTCCTATGTACAAGAATATAACTACTATAATACTGCCTCCTATGTACAGGAATATAACTACTATAATACTGCTCCTATGTACAAGAATATAACTACTATAATACTGCTCCTATGTACAAGAATATAACTACTATAATACTGCTCCTATGTACAAGAATATAACTACTATAATACTGCTCCTATGTACAAGAATATAACTACTATAATACTGCCTCCTATGTACAAGAATATAACTACTATAATACTGCTCCTATGTACAAGAATATAACTACTATAATACTGCTCCTATGTACAAGAATATAACTACTATAATACTGCTCCTATGTACAAGAATATAAACTACTATAATACTGCTCCTATGTACAAGAATATAACTACTATAATACTGCCTCCTATGTACAAGAATATAACTACTATAATACTGCTCCTATGTACAAGAATATAACTACTATAATACTGCTCCTATGTACAAGAATATAAACTACTATAATACTGCTCCTATGTACAAGAATATAACTACTATAATACTGCTCCTATGTACAAGAATATAACTACTATAATACTGCCTCCTATGTACAAGAATATAACTACTATAATACTGCTCCTATGTACAAGAATATAACTACTATAATACTGCTCCTATGTACAAGAATATAACTACTATAATACTGCCTCCTATGTACAAGAATATAACTACTATAATACTGCTCCTATGTACAAGAATATAACTACTATAATACTGCTCCTATGTACAAGAATATAACTACTATAATACTGCTCCTATGTACAAGAATATAACTACTATAATACTGCTCCTATGTACAAGAATATAACTACTATAATACTGCTCCTATGTACAAAGAATATAACTACTATAATACTGCCTCCTATGTACAAGAATATAACTACTATAATACTGCTCCTATGTACAAGAATATAACTACTATAATACTGCTCCTATGTACAAGAATATAACTACTATAATACTGCTCCTATGTACAAGAATATAACTACTATAATACTGCTCCTATGTACAAGAATATAACTACTATAATACTGCTCCTATGTACAAGAATATAAACTACTATAATACTGCTCCTATGTACAAGAATATAACTACTATAATACGCCTCCTATGTACAAGAATATAACTTACTATTTAATAATTACTGCTCCTATGTACAAGATATAACTACTATAATACTGCTCCTATGTACAAGAATATAACTACCATAATACTGCTTCTATGTACGTACAAGTATATAACTACAATAATATTGCTACTATGTATAAGTATATAACTACTATAATACTGCCTCCAATCTACAAGAACATACCTACTATAATACTGCCTTCTATGTACAAGAATATAACTACTATAATACTGCTCCTATGTACAAGAATATAACTACTATAATACTGCTCCTATGTACAAAAATATAACTACTATAATACTGCCTCCAATCTACAAGAACATACCTACTATAATACTGCATTCTATGTACAAGAATATAACTACTATAATACTGCTCCTAAGTACAAGAATATAACTACTATAATACTGCTCCTATGTACAAGAATATAACTACTATAATACTGCTCCTATGTACAAAAATATAACTACTATAATACTGCTCCTATGTACAAGAATATAACTACTATAATACTGCTCCTATGTACAAGAATATAACTACTATAATACTGCTCCTATGTACAAGAATATAAACTACTATAATACTGCTCCTATGTACAAGAATATAACTACTATAATACTGCCTCCTATGTACAAGAATATAACTACTATAATACTGCCTCCTATGTACAAGAATATAACTACTATACTACTGCTCTTATGTACAAGAATATAACTACTATAATACTGCTCCTATGTACAAGAATATAACTACTATAATACTGCTCCTATGTACAAGAATATAACTACTATATAATACTGCCTCCTATGTACAAGAATATAACTACTATAATACTGCTCCTCCTATGTACAAGAATATAAACTACTATAATACTGCTCCTATGTACAAGAATATAACTACTATAAATACTGCTCCTATGTACAAGAATATAACTACTATAATACTGCTCCTATGTACAAGAATATAACTACTATAATACTGCTCCTATGTACAAGAATATAACTACCTATTAATACTTGCTCCTATGCTACAAGAATATAACTACTATAATACTGCCTCCAATCTACAAGAATATAACTACTATAATACTACTCCCATGTTACAAGAATATAACTACTATAATACTGCTCTTATGTACAAGAAATATAACTACTATAATACTGCTCCTATGTACAAGAATTATAACTACTATAATACTGCCTCCAATCTACAAGAATATTAACTACTATAATACTACCTCCTATGTACAAGAATATAACTACTATAATACTGCTCCTATGTACAAGAATATAACTACTATAATACTACTCCCATGTACAAGAATATAACTACTATAATACTGCTCCTATGTACAAGAATATAACTACTATAATACTGCCTCCTATGTACAAGAATATAACTACTATAATACTGCTCCTATGTACAAGAATATAACTACTATAATACTGCTCCTATATACAAGAATATAACTACTATAATACTGCCTCCTATGTACAAGAATATAACTACTATAATACTGCTCCTATGTACAAGAATATAACTACTATAATACTGCTCCTATGTACAAGAATATAACTACTATAATACTGCTCCTATGTACAAGAATATAACTACTATAATACTGCTCCTATGTACAAGAATATAACTACTATAATACTGCTCCTATGTACAAGAATATAACTACTATAATACTGCTCCTATGTACAAGAATATAACTACTATAATACTGCTCCTATGTACAAGAATATAACTACTATAATACTGCTCCTATGTACAAGAATATAACTACTATAATACTGCTCCTATATGTACAAGAATATAAACTACTATAATACTGCCTCCTATGTACAAGAATATAACTACTATAATACTACCTCCTATGTACAAGAATATAACTACTATAATACTGCCTCCTATGTACAAGAAATATAACTACTATAATACTGCTCCTATGTACAAGAATATAACTACTATAATACTGCTCCTATGTACAAGAATATAACTACTATAATACTGCTCCTATGTACAAGAATATAACTACTATAATACTGCCTCCTATGTACAAGAATATAACTACTATAATACTGCTCCTATGTACAAGAATATAACTACTATAATACTGCTCCTATGTACAAGAATATAACTACTATAATACTGCCTCCTATGTACAAGAATATAACTACTATAATACTGCTCCTATGTACAAGAATATAACTACTATAAATACTGCCTCCTATGTACAAGAATATAACTACTATAATACTGCTCCTATGTACAAGAATATAACTACTATAATACTGCTCCTATGTACAAGAATATAACTACTATAATACTGCTCCTATGTACAAGAATATAAACTACTATAATACTGCTCCTATGTACAAGAATATAACTACTATAATACTGCTCCTATGTACACATTGGGTGAGTACTGTTTACATTATTGGTATGTCGGTATCATTGTTTTCACACTATGCTTTACACTGCAGCTGTGCTTGTTAAGAATGTCTGCTTTGTACAAACTGAAAAGCTGGGGATTGTATTTTACAATCACTAAAGGCCACAATTTTAGGGTTTGACCCTGGGTGGTTCTTATGATTTCTGGTATGGGGGGGGGGGGGGGTGTTGGTGTCACGGTTTTCTAATTTCCTTCCATTATCAATTCTCAAAATTAATGATTTTTGTGTCACAGGGAAAGCCAGTCATTGATCTCCAGTCACCTGCAGGAAAATATGATTGACAGGTGAGATGACTTCTTCTGAGGTTGCATTCACACAACCTGACATATTTTGCGGATCCAAAAAAAAAACGGATGTCTATTCCCATCTACGCAACTGACAGGAATGGAACATGTTCTGTCTTGTTTTGAAGAACTGGAATACGGATACACACAACACGCGGTGTGCTCTCTCCACATTTTTTGGGGACACATTGAAATCAATGGGCCCGCATCCAATCCTCAAAAACCTGCAGATCAGACACGGACCAAAAATACGGATGTAGAATTACAGCAGCTCTGACTCCTCCCTGCACTCATCTCTATAAGAAATGCAGGAAGGAAACAGAAAGTGACAACTAGGAGAACACTAAAGCCAATGAAGGAGTAGAAATTAAGAGAAAAAAATCACCACAAGGTGGCGCTGTCATTAAACCTCCTCAGGAAAGCTCCCACTTTAGGCCAATGCTGGTCCTGTCCCCAAGTAAAAACACAAAAGTGGGAGCGTGTGCATATATATACATAAATTTTTATCTTTTTTATGAACAGAAACAAATTTCTATATTAAATATGACTGAATTTTTGAAGATTAATGGATGTAAATGTTTACGAGTGTAAAAGCTATATATGACCAGTAGATGGCGCTGGTGTACATAATTCTGTGATATTATTTCCAGCAGTAGATGGCGCTGGTGTACATAATTCTGTGATATTATTTCCAGCAGTAGATGGCGCTGGTGTACATAATTCTGTGATATTATTTCAAGCAGTAGGTGGCGCTGGTGTACATGATCCTGTGATATTATTTCCAGCAGTAGGTGGCGCTGGTGTACATGATCCTGTGATATTATTTCCAGCAGTAGGTGGCGCTGGTGTACATGATCCTGTGATATTTCCAGCAGTAGGTGGCGCTGGTGTACTTGATCCTGTGATATTATTTCCAGCAGTAGGTGGCGCTGGTGTACTTGATCCTGTGATATTATTTCCAGCAGTAGGTGGCGCTGATGTACATAATCCTGTGATATTATTTCCAGCAGTAGGTGGTGCTGGTGTACATGATCATGTGATATTATTTCCAGCAGTAGGAGGCGCTGGTGTACATGATCCTGTGATATTATTTCCAGCAGTAGGTGGCGCTGGTGTACATGATCCCTGTGATATTATTTCCAGCAGTAGGTGGCGCTGGTGTACATGATCCTGTGATATTATTTCCAGCAGTAGATGGCGCTGGTGTACATGATCCTGTGATATTATTTCCAGCAGTAGGTGGCGCTGATGTACATGATCCTGTGATATTATTTCCAGCAGTAGGTGGCGCTGGTGTACATGATCCTGTGATATTATTTCCAGCAGTAGGTGGCGCTGGTGTACATGATCCTGTGATATTATTTCCAGCAGTAGGTGGCGCTGGTGTACATGATCCTGTGATATTATTTCCAGCAGTAGGTGGCGCTGGTGTACATGATCCTGTGATATTATTTCCAGCAGTAGGTGGCGCTGGTGTACATGATCCTGTCATATTATTTCCAGCAGTAGGTGGCGTGGTGTACATGATCCTGTGATATTATTTCCAGCAGTAGGTGGCGCTGGTGTACATGATCCTGTCATATTATTTCCAGCAGTAGGTGGCGCTGGTGTACATGATTCTGTGATATTATTTCCAGCAGTAGGTGGTGCTGGTGTACATGATCCTGTCATATTATTTCCATCAGTAGGTGGCGTTGGTGTACATGATCCTGTGATATTATTTCCAGCAGTAGGTGGCGCTGGTGTACATGATCCTGTCATATTATTTCCAGCAGTAGGTGGCGCTGGTGTACATGATCCTGTCATATTATTTCCAGCAGTAGGTGGCGCTGGTGTACATGATCCTGTCATATTATTTCCAGCAGTAGGTGGCGTTGGTGTACATAATCCTGTGATATTATTTCCAGCGCCACCTACTGCTGGAAATAATAGCACAGGATCATGTACACCAGCGCCTCCTACTGCTGGAAATAATAACACAGGATTATGTACACCAGCGCCATCTACTGCTGGAAATATCACAGGATCATGTACACCAGTACCACCTACTGCTGGAAATAATACCACAGGATCATGTACACCAGCGCCACCTACTGGTTAGATATGGTTTTTACATTTACATCCATTACATCCAGCAGGCCAGCAGAAGAGATCTGAAAGTCAAGCACAATCCGTGGCCTGCAGCAGGGAGTGTGCCTGAGGCATCTGGTGCCCGGACCTGCTGCAGGCATAAGAGGGCAGGCGGAGGGCGCTGCTTTAACATGTAGACTGATCAAATACAATGAAATAATGCTGCTGACGTCTTCTCTGTTTCCAGGATGCTTTATGAGAAACCAGAAGCCCTGAAGCCTCCGTAAGTTACTCCAAGTGCTTAGAGTCTGAGATTATAGTAACTGATCTCAGTAGGAACTGTGTAATGCTTTGAGTCACCTGTGGGGGCGCTGGAGAAAAGCTGAGCACTTCTTACTAAGTTACATCACAGATTAAAGCTACACATTGTGGGGTTATTACCATTGTAGGGGGTCAGATGTTAGGTCAGGATGTGGGGGCTCCATACTCTAGGATGGTGGAAGGAATCAGGTACACACATAAGAGGTTCATAAAGGTCCAATAGGGGGCACCAGGCTTAGTGGGTACAGTCTTTACCAGAAGCTTGGTGGGTACAGTCTCTAATGAGACAACGGATTGGTGGATACAGAGTCTCTCAAACATGTACTGTCTTTAGGTGGTAATGGCTTACTCTTGGCATCGACACTCTAGATGGAATCTACTCTGGAAGTAGTGACTGTGCAGGCTATTGCACCCTCTCTCAGGCACTGAGAGGACATGGTATTCCTCTCCTCATGATACGCAGCTTGCACACAGTCTGTACCCCCAGGCGTGGCATTTCTAGGTGGCACCTTTGAGAAGGCAGGAGCTAGGTGACTTATTCTACCCGTATGCTCTAGCCTCAGCTCCTCTGTGCTGTCCCATCAAGGCCCTGAGGTGGGCATCCTTATGGCTGGTGCCACTCACCTCCCCTGTCAGGTACATGCAGGAACGTGCATCTTCCAGCGCGCGCTCAGTATGATGTACTGTACAAGGACACATTCCTCCTAAGTGGGGCAAAGATGTTTCCAAGCCTGTTACACTATTCTGCTCTCCCTGCATGTATTGGAGCCTATTTGGCACCAGGAGAAGTAAAATACAGACTGGGCTCAGCATGCATGTGGAACCTGCATTCCCTGAATTTAATGGAGGCCGGTAGGGCACCAGAGGAGGTAGTATTTAGTCTAGGTTCCTGTCTTAAGACATCGCCTTGTCGTTGGCGGACAGACACAAACACAATTTTGTACAAAATGTATTTGACAAGAGTCTCACATTTAGGGCTCATGCACACAAAAGTATGTATTTTGCGGTCGGCCACAAATGGATCCGCAAAAAATACGGATGATGTCCGTGTGCATTCCGTATTTTGCGTAACAGAACAAACGGCCCCTAATAGAACAGTCCTATCCTTGTCCGTGATGCGAACAATATTAGGACATGTTCTATTTTTTTTTGCAGAGCGGAGATGGAATGCACAGGGAGCACCTTCCGTTGTTTTTGCGGATCCATTGAAATGGTTCTGTATATGGTCCACAAAAAAAAAGGAAGGACCACAGAAAGAAAATACGTTCGTGTGCATGAGGCCTTAGGGATCATTTACTTTATCGGTGTTTGTTATTACATTAGTCTATCAAAAAATTATAGCGTAAACTAGAAAAAACATTTAAATCTTCAAAAGATGAAACAATGCGGCACTGACCTCAAAGCCTATGGATTTTATGGATTTATGAATAAAAAAAGGATTTTATGGTGAGTGCCGCATCTACTGAAGATTGGACTGTGAAGTATTTGGTCCAGAGCACCACTTATCCATTACTTGCAGTCCCTGTAAAAGTTCCATACAGTTCATTGGTATCGCAGTGACCTGAGCAGAGGAAGGGAATGCCGGCATATGTCATTTATTGAGCAAAAAACATTTCAAATTTGACATTTTTAAGATCAAACAATTTGTTGCAATAAACTGCTTTTGTAATATTTTGATAAAAGCGCATTCTCGAGGTTAAATATTATTTCTAGGTAAGAGTTTGGCTGCATTTCCCATAGAGATGAGCGAATTATTCGAAATTTTTTTCGACGAACTTTTACTAAGATTCGTATATTCGACAAATATATTTGTTAAATTTGCGTATAAAATATACGTTATTATGTGGCATTTAGCAAACATTCACGCACTAATAACGAACTTTCAGTTTTAAAAGGTACGCAAATTCATTAAACACGTACGCATGAGCGCACAAATTGCGTACGAAAATGACGGGCTTTGCTGGAGAGGAATGGTGGAGCAGGAGGAACGCTCTGAGTCTGACCCCTGACTACATATGGATACTGTATCAGCAGATGACAGCAGATCATCCGGCTGAGACTGAGATGAGCGTACCATCCACTCCACTACCTCATCCACTTTCTCCTCCACTACAATTTTGCGCCTTGGTGGGTTAGCCTGGTGGAACACCGGCCAAGTATTGCGAATACTACAAGTAGAAGCTCCGGCTATAGGTCCTTTTGGCACTGCTGCCCTGTGCCACCTTCTCCTTTTTTTTTAGAGCTCGAGGTCTGGCTGGAACTGGATCCCTTTTGCTTATCCATTCCAGACATTTTCACTTGACTCTGTGGCCCTGCAGCTGGTCTTTGTCCCTGTATCTCCCTGTCTCTCTCCCTGCCTGATTAATTACTAGCCCTGCACTTGCCCTGCAGTATCCCTGATGTGTAATATGGATTCCCAGAACAATTACACCCCAATTTCAACAACAACAGGTCTCAGAGTCCCAGAACTTCACACTCAGTGCTTCTGCTCGTCTCAGCAGTCGCAGCAGAAGTGATGCGTCACTGGCTTACCGAGCCTGAGCCAATCAGAGCAAGCCCTGCCCACTAGGTCAGGTGACCGCTTTCTTCTCGGGCTTTTGAGGAGGAATAACGAACTAACAGTAAAATTTCGCTAATTACTTGTATTCGTACACAACAGCGTATAGAGTAACTTATACGTAGCATTAGCGTACAATTTATCGGATAAGTATGCAGCGAATGCGTAGAAAACCTTAGGAACATTTTCGAATCTTAACGGAGCGAATTACCTAATATTCGGATTCGCTTCGCAGCTGAAAATTTCCAAGATTCGATACGAATTGACGAATAGATTCGCTCATTTCTAATTTCCCACTAAAATAGAAAACTGGCGGTTGAAAATGAAAGAGGGAGATATTGTCTAGAGAACCAGAACACTCGATCTCCGGGCTTTATTACTTCAAACTTCTTGTGGAAAACGCGGCCAAATGCTAAAAGGAATTATAATTTCATTCTATTTGGAAAAGACACAATAGATGCAATTATTAATGCTCTTCTCTCTTCCAGGCGGACAGATGTTCTCACGGTGACTCCATGGCTAGCGCCGATTGTATGGAATAGACTCTACAATATAGACATACTCAATGCACAATTCCACAAGAGAGGAGTTCACATTGGACTGACTGTGTTTGCCATTAGAAAGTAAGGAAACCAGACAGAGATTACAGGATACAATTCACAGTCTATATATGTGTGTATTTCCACTACAAGAATATAACTACTATAATACTGCTCCTATGTACAAGAATATAACTACTATAATACTGCTCCTATGTACAAGAACATAACTACTATAATACTGCTCCTATGTACAAGAATATAACTACTATAATACTGCTCCTATGTACAAGAATATAACTACTATAATACTGCCTCCTATGTACAAGAATATAACTACTATAATACTGCTCCTATGTACAAGAATATAACTACTATAATACTGCTCCTATGTACAAGAATATAACTACTATAAATACTGCTCCTATGTAACAAGAATATAACTACTATAATACTGCTCCTATGTACAAGAATATAACTACTATAATACTGCCTCCTATGTACAAGAATATACTACTATATACTGCTCCTATGTACAAGATATAACTACTATAATACTGCTCCTATATGTACAGAATATAACTACTATAATACTGCTCCTATGTACAAGGAATATAACTACTATATAATACTGCCTCCTATGTACAAGAATATAAACTACTATAATACTGCTCCTATGTACAAGAATATAACTACTATAATACTGCTCCTATGTACAAGAATATAACTACTATAATACTGCTCCCTATGTACAAGAATATAACTACTATAATATACTCCTATGTACAAGATATAACTACTATAATACTGCTCCTATGTACAAGAATATAACTACTATAATACTGCTCCTATGTACAAGAATATAACTACTATAATACTGCTCCTATGTACAAGAATATAACTACTATAATACTGCTCCTATGTACAAGAATATAACTACTATAATACTGCTCCTATGTACAAGAATATAAACTATAATACTGCTCCTATGTACAAGAATATAACTACTATAATACTGCCTCCTATGTACAAATATAACTACTATAATACTGTATGTACAAGCTCCTATGTACAGAATATAACTACTATAATACTGCTCTATGTAGACTATAATACTGCTTATGTCTATAAACTGCTCTAATGTACATGAATGAATATAACCGCTATAAATCCTGATTGGTTGTGACCCATTTTTTCTGTTTTCTTTTTTAGATACACGCAGTTTATTGAACATTTCTGGACACAGCTGAGAATGTTTTCATGACTGGACACCCGGGTCACTTATTATGTAATGACCGACCGTCCCGCCGCCGTCCCCAACATTACACTGGTGAAAACAGAACAATGGTTGTCCTGGAGGTCCCCGGCCTATAAGAATGGCAGGACATCACCATGAGGAGGATGCAGATCATTCGAGACTTCATCCATGATCGGTTCATCAATGAGGTGGACTATCTGGTGTGTCTCGATGTGGACATGGAGTTCAAAGACCATCTTGGGGGTTGAGATCCTCAGTGATGTTTATGGCGTCATCCATCCGGTTTTTTTCACATCATCTCGGAAGGAGTTCACCAATGAAAGGAGACCTCAGTCTGCAGGTTAACATCCCTGAAGACGAGGGCGATTATCTATTACAACGGGGTCTCATTTTGGAGGCACGGTGAAGGATCTACAAGCTGACCAACCATTGCCACCCTGCCGATGCTGGCCGATAAAGAGAAAAACATGGAAGCTCTTTGGCACGATGAGAGTTATCTCAACAGGTATTTCCTGTATTACAAACCCACCAAGGTCCTGTCTCCAGAGTATTCCTGGAACTACTACTACGGAAATCCGGCCGTGGTGGAGAAGAAGAGATTCATCGTTTTCCCGAAGGATTATGCCAAAGTACGTGACAACCCGTGACGCTCCACACAGCTGATTGGAGATCGAGGGTTTTATGTAATATCTGTAATACTTCCATACTCCTCATCCTCCCCCATATCAGCTTAGACCTCTTTGGTCTTGAGTCCTCATATCTCTAGAGGCTTCCATGTTACTCCTCGTGGACGATACATGGAGCTGATTGCGCCTGTGCAGATCCTGCTGCCATTCTGGTGAAGCTGATTACAATGGCCATGTGATGACTTGTAGAACATTTTCTGAATTGAGACATTGTTTTTACTATGTTTACATTTATTTGTGCAAAATTTATATATATTTTTTATTTTCAATGGCCACTCTGAATTTTTGCAGTTGTGATGCAGGAATATCACCCACACCATGGAGCCCGAGCTGAAAGGGGTATTCTGACCCTAAACAGTAACAGTCAATGGTCGGTCTACCTTTACAATTCGGCGTCCTTGGTCAGCTGCGCTCCTCCACATTCCCTGCTGTTATTTAAGCATCTTCTAGCAAAATGTGACTGCAGCAGCCGAGCGGTACCAGCACTAAGGCTATGGTGGCAAACGTAGAGAATACACAACTATTCGTATTTTTGAATATTTTTTTCTTAAATAAGACGACTTCTCACATCTTTAAGCACAATCAGCCTGCAGGACCTGTGCCCATAAGCACGGCAAGGGACGACTAGAACAAAATATGGATCCCAGCCATGTAACGCCTTCATGAACTGCAATCAATAGAGATCGTGCTATGGTCTAATGGACGTCGGCTTCCTATAAATGATAATCACCAGCCTCCCATTATGTCTGCCTCTTAACCTTTAGGATACATGTACGGCGCTGGAAACCGGGACAAAAATCCCAACGCCGTACTGCTATGGTGCTCTGATCGGGCGGGAGCAGGAGCTGTGCTCGCCCAATCACCTGATAGCCGGACCCCTGCTGTATTCACCAGCATCGCTGAAAACACCGATGCCGCTGCATTAACCCTTGCACTGCCGCGGCACTTGCGGTATCCTAAAGGGTTAAGATGTCCATCAGGTCCCTGCGCTGCTGTGACGGGGAGCCGATGGAAGGGAAGGCAGCCCGATGACTTCCTTAGACATCGGGCTGTCTTCTACGGTAGCCTGTGAGATCCAGCCCCCGTATTACACTGTGTAATACACTTACAGCCAATACAAAATGATGCATAAAGTATAAATATGGGGAATGTTAAGTAATAAATATTTTATGAAGTATCACTTTCTGTTTTAAAAGCAGAGAAATTGAAATTTTGAAAATTGAGAATTTTTCAAACTTTTTGGTAAATTTGGGACTTTTTCATAAATAAAGGTGAAATATATTGACTGTCATGAAGTACAATGTGTCACGAGAAAAGAATCTCAGAATGGCCTGGATAAGTAAAAGCGTTCTAAAGTTATTACCACATAAAGTGACACGTCAGATTTGCAAAAATCGGCCTGGGATTTAAGGTGAAAAGTGGCATGGCACTGAAAGGGTTAAAGGCGTGACCGTGTTAAAGGCGTAAAGACTCTGTTAACTTCCAGGACTGATGGGCTTATGCACAAAATATGCACAATGTATTGTAGTAATAAGTTCCTCCTTCTGGGCTGTTCTGTAATACAGTAATAAGCTCCTCCCTCTGGACTGCTCTGTAATACAGTAATAAGCTCCTCCCTCTGGACTGCTCTGTAATGCACTGATAATAATCTCCTCCCTCTGGGCCGTTCTGTAGTGCAGTGATAAGCTCCTCCCTCTGGGCCGTTCTGTAGTGCAGTGATAATAAGGTCCTCCCTCTGGGCTGTCCTCCAGTGATAAGCTCCTCCCGCTGGGCTGTCCTGTAGGGCAGTGATAAGCTCCTCCCTCTGGGCTGTCCTGTAAGGCAGTGATAAGCTCCTCCCTCTGCTTCCTGCAGCTTGCTCCTGGCCTCTGCCACTCTCTCTTCCCTTTGGCTTAGTCTTGTGTCTCTTCCCCTTTGCCGGGGTCGGGGGTGTTGTGTGGGTCTGGTGTATTTCTTCTGCCAGTGTTACAGGTGCCCATGGGTCATGGTCAATAAGAAGTGGTGATGGGACGGACCTAATCTCAATGATATGGAATGGCCCAATGGTGAGGAGGTATTGGAGGGAGGTTCTGGACCTGATCCACTTATATTTCTGCATATCTACCTAGAAGCAACAGAGCACAGACCCCTCTTTATTGCATCTGTGTCCAAATACGTTAAGGGGGCGACGTGGGCGATCCTTTATCATCCTAAGATCTGGGCAATCTGTGTCCAAAACCCTTGAAATGTCAAGTTTTGCTGCAGATTTTGTCCTTTTAGATGCATATGGGGGTAATCTGCAGCAAAGTCCACATCAAATGCTGCAAAAGTAAAGCTTAGTCGACCTCTGACCCCATGGAGCTCAGAAAAAGTTGTATACAGTTCTAAATCTTGCTTCAGGCTGTATCTAGACAGAAGTCCAAGACCGCTCACGGAGTCATCTTCAGAGGCAAAGTCATTATTGAATTTGCAGCTTTAGGAGGTCACATTAACTAAAATCAAAAGCTATTTCAATTATTCTCCAAAGCTTCTCAATAGGGTTGAGGTCAGGGGAGGATGGAGGCCACACTATGGGTTTTCTCCTTTTATGCCCTTAGCAGCCAATGACTCAGAGGTCTTCTTTACAGCATGAGATGGAGCATTGTCAGCATGAAGATGAATTTGAAGTGGTCAGTCAGAAACTCTATATACATTGCTGAGGTCATTTTCACACCTTCAGGGACCCTTAAGGGGCCTACCAGCTCTCTCCCCCTGATTCCAGCCCAAAACATGACTCTGCCACCTCCTTGCTGATGTTGCAGCCTTCTTGGGACGTGGTGGTACCGCGTCGACATCAACTATACGGGGCCTGGTATCACTATATTACAGGAGTGATAATCACTATATTACAGGAGGGACTGGTGGCAGTGACAGGACTAATATTACTGGTGACACATCACTATAAATTACAGGAGGCTATATTGGTGGTTGGTGACATCACTATATTACAGGAGGCTGGTACTGGTGACATCACTATATTACAGGAGGCTGGTACACTGGTGACTCACTATATATTACAGGAGGCGGTGACTATATACACTGGTAATATATTCAGGGAGGCTGGTACTGGTGACATCACAGGACAGGAACCCTGGTACTGGTGACATCACTATATTACAGGAACTGGTACTGTGTACATCACTATATTACAGGAGCCGGCTGGTGACATCACTATATTACAGGAGACGTACTGGGACATCACTATTTAACAGGACCGGTACTGGTGCATCACTATATTACAGGAGACTGTACTGGTGACATACTATATTACAGGACTGGTACGGTGACATCACTATATTACAAGAGGCTGGTACTTGACATCACTATATTACAGGAGGCTGGTACCGGGTACTATGGGCTGGTACTATATTACAGGCCTGGTATGACATCACTATATTACAGAGCAGGAGGCTGGTACTGGTGACATCACTATATTACAGGAGCGGTACTGGTGACATCACTATTATTACAGGAGACTGGTACCGGTGACATCACTATATTACGAGGAGTACTGGTGATCACTATATTACAGAGGTGGTACTGGTGACATCACTATATTACTATACTATATTTAGAGGCTGGTACTGGTGACATCACTTACAGGAGGAAGGTACCACAGGCTGGTACTGGTGACATCACTACATTACCATACCGGTGCATCACATCTCCCAAATAAATATGGATACTATGAACTATTTGGGTGATGGTAATGGGGGTATCCGGGTACTGAACGTAGGGGGGGACTGTGGGCGTTTATGTTTGTGGATAAATGAAAGGGTGTTAAGTGAGAAGTAAAGCGGACTCTGACGTGAAGCTGAGAAGATACTTAGTATTTGTTGTGTGGATATTGGGTCTGAATCATGAAGGCCGATGGTTGAAAGAAACAAATCCTCTCTGGGCGCAGAGACCGAAGCTGGTACGTCCAAAACATCGCCCCTTTTTCTTAGAGATTGGATGTGCCCCGGACATTCAGGAGGGGACACATGGCAATACCAGGATTGCCATTTTGTCCTTTACATTAGTCTCTAGGTTCTGGGCTAATCTGCCCAGTGACTGAGAGACTTTTTTGGTCTCAGACTTTTGGAGGGACGAAGCATAGGCGAAACGCGTAGGATAAGTGAGGGACTCTGGTTGGGCTGATATGTTTATTTATTGATTGTTGGATAATCATGGTTGGTCAGTGGCAGTTTTATAGGAGATACGTAGCGTCTTAGATATCAGGATTTTCCCGCATTCACTATATATGGCGATTTTTAGTCCTCCAGCCCTGGTCTTCGTTTATGAATGATGTGTACCAGTAGCAATACAAGAGTCTGTAGATATATGTATTGATTATATTGTGTATTTATATTGTGAATATTTTCATGCTAATAGCCCTTTATATACCAGTTGTCCCTCACTTGTACTTTGTTATTCTCTGTGTTGTGTGTGGATTTTACTGGGTTGGATTTTTTGTCAAATCATGGATTTAACCCCTTAATGACCGGGCCATTTTGCATCTTCGTGACCAGACTTATTTTTGAAAATCTGACATGTATCACTCTATGTAGTGATAACTTTGAAACACTTTTACTTATCCAAGCCATTCTGAGATTGTTTTCTCGTGACACATTGTACTTCATGACAGTCATAAATTTGAGTCAATATTGTCACCTTTATTTATGAAAAAATCCCAACTTTACAAAAAATTTTGAAAAATTCACAATTTTCAAAATTTCAATTTCTCTGCTTTTAAAATTGAAAGTGAAATCTCATAAAATATTTATTATTTAACATTCCCCATATGTCTACTTTATGTTTGCAGCATTTTGTAAATGTCATTTTATTTTTTTGGGACTTTAGAAGGCTTAGAATTTTAGAGGCAATTCTTACATTTTTTAAGAAAATTTACAAAATCCACTTTTTAAGGACCAGTTCAGGTCTGAAGTCACTGTGGGGCTTACATAGAACCCCCATAAATGATCCCATTTTGGAAACTACACCCTCAAGTTACTTAACACTGATTTTATAAGCTTTGTTAACCCTTTAGGTATTTCCACAAGAATTAAAGAAAATGGAGATGAAATGTCTAAATTTCACCTTTTTTGGCAGATTTACCATTTTAGTCCATTTTTTCTTTAACACATCTAAGGTTAACAGCCAAACAAAACTCAAATATTTATTACCCTGATTCTGCGGTTTACAGAAACACCCCACATGTGGTGGTAAACTGCTGTATGGGCGCATGGCGGGGCGCAGAAGGAAAGGAGCGCCGTATTGTTTTTTGAAGTCCGATTTTGCTGGACTGGTTTTTAGACACCATGTCCCATTTGAAGCTCCCCAGATGCACCCTATAGTACAAACAATCAAAAAGTAACCCCATTTTGGAAACTATGGGATAAGATGACAGTTTTATTGGTACTATTTTGGGGTACATATGATTTTTAATCGCTCAGGTAGGGGCTAATTTTTTGCGGGATGAGATGACGGTTAGATTGGTACTATTTTGCGAGCAATACGCCTTTTTGATCGCTTGGTATTACGCTTTTTGTGATGTAAGGTGACAAAAAATTGCTTTTTTGACATAGTTTTTATTTAATTTTTTTTACTGTGTTTATCTGAGGAGTTAGGTCATGTGAGATTTTTGTAGAGCAGGTTGCTACGGACGTGGCGATACCCAACATGTGTACTTTTTTTTATTTATTTAAGGTTTACACAATAATATCATTTTTGAAAGAGAAAAAATAATGTTTTAGTGTCTCCATAGTCTGAGAGCTATAGTTTTTTTTATTTTTTGGGCGATTGTCTCTGGTAGGGGCTAATTTTTTGCGGGATGAGATGACGGTTAGATTTGTACTATTTTGGGAGCAATACGCCTTTTTGATCGCATTGGTATTTACGCTTTTGTGATGTAAGGTGACAAAAAATTGATTTTTTGACATAGTTATTTTTTTTACTGTGTTTATCTGAGGGGTTAGGTCACGTGAGATTTTTGAAGAGCAGGTTGTTACGGATGTGGCGATACCTAACATGTCTAGGGTATTTTATTATTTTATTTTATTTATTTTTACTCAGTTATAAATGTGCATATATGGAAAAAAATTATTTTTTTTTTACGTTTTTCATTTTTTTTTTTTACACTTTTTTTTTCCTTTTCACTTTTTTGACTCAGACCCACCTGGTTCTTGAAGATCCAGTGGATCTGATGTCTCTATAATACACTGCAGTACACTATATAGTGTACTGCAGTGTATTTTTACTTTACAGTAGCCTGATCAGGCTCCTGCCTTTAGCGGGCCTGGTCAGGCTTGATATACCATGGCAAGCCGGATGGCGTCCGGTTGCCATGGTAACCATCGGACGCTGCCGCAGCAGAGCAGCGTCCCGATGGGAGGAACTCCTTTCCTCTCTTCTGGCCACACCAGAGGAGCTTCCTCCCCTGTTAACCCCTTCCATGCCGTGGCCCTACGGACCGCCGGCATGGAAGGGGTTAAACGGCCGACATCACTGCCAGCAGCGATGTCGGCCGTTACATTAGATTGTCAGCTGTATGTTACAGCTGACAATTCTAATACCTCGGTCATCCTGATTTGGGAGGGGATTGAAGCGGGGGGTGGGGTTGATGAACTTACATGCTGTGGGCGGGTGGGAGGGCAGGGCAGGTCCCGCTCAGCCATCCTGAAGCATTAGAACATAGCAGTGCAGCCCCGATGTCCTCAAGGACATCGTGGCTGCGCTGCTGAACTCTGTGATTGGTCAGTCAGATTTGGGGTTCTAAGGCGGGGACCACTGTGATTGGTCCCCTGCCGGGTGTCCGGACAGCTCTGCTGTCCGTGACACCAGTTTGCAAGCGTCACCGCAAGTGTACTTGTGGTGACACTTGGAGCTCATAACGTACTGTGCACGTCATGATGCGGTAACTAACACCACATCATGACGTACATAGTACGTCATCAGTCACTAAGGGGTTAATAAAGGTTGTTTTATAATGAATATTTGTCTTTTTCTTTTAATAATTGGTTGCAGGCTTTCTGCATCTTTGCTGGTGTGTTAGGAGAAAAATATCCGGAGAAGTGTTCCAGTTAGTTTCAACATCTAGATATTTTTCTAGAAGCTTATAAGTCTTTTGGCGGTTTCGGATTTTGGATAACTATGATAAGAGCTTTAGGCAGAAGTTGGCAGTTTATCCTCATTTGCAGTGGGGAACAAAAGACGTGGGGCTATGGCTCAACCTCTTGGTTCCCCAGAAACCACAGATGAATGTTCAAAAGGTTTCATCTACTGGCGGCTTAATGAAGCGCGGCTGTGCTTTGCGTTTAATGAATTACAATGTAAATGGCCTGCTAATGCTAAGTATAAACACGAGTTTGCGTTTTGTGCGGGTAGTCACCCAGTCTCCAGATGTTTTAAAAAGTCTGCAACGGCGAAGGAATTTTTGTCCAAAAGCATGGACACCGGTAAATCTGGAGAGAATGCGTCCTTGGTTAAGCAGGTTTCCAAATCACCAGATAGCTGATTTGCTGTCTTCAGGTTTTTCTGAGGGTTTTATGTTGCCTCCATTTTCTGGTACAGGTTGTCTCTTGGTACAAAACCTGCCTTCAGTTTTGCAATTTCTGCAAGTGGTTGCTTTGAAATTGCAAAAGGAACTTGATGCCGGCAGGACTGCTGGGCCTTTTGAAGTGCTGCCCTTTGAGGATTTTAGTTTGTCTCCTCTGGGGGTGGCGCCAAAAAAGTAGCCAAATTCTTATAGATTTATTCATCATTTATCGTATCCTTTTGGACAATCTTTAAATGATGAAATTGATAAGTCATTGTCTCGGGTGAAAATTCGGGTGAAATTGCAAAAATAAAAACGCAATTTTGCTACAGTTTTACGGGTTTTTTTTAATTACGGCGTTCGATGTTCATTAAAACTGACCAGTAACTTTAATTCTACTGGTCAGTACGAATCCGGCGATACCTAATATGTATAGTGTTTCTTGCGTTTTGTTAAAATAATTATAAAGTTGTAATCTATTATTTCCCCCATATTTTGACCCCTATAACTTTTTGGTATTTATGTGTAGGGAGCTGTATGGGGGCTCATTTTCTGCAGGGCGATCTGAACTTTTCAGTGATACCATTCTGGGGTGTGCATGACTTTTTGATCGCTTTTTATTTGTTTTTGTTTTTTTTTGAAAAAAAAGCGACAAAAAACGGCAAATCGGCCATTTTGACGCTTTTTTTATGTTTCACTGTTTTCCGTACTGGAGAGAAATTTTTATATTTTTATAGTATGGGCGTTTTTGCACATGGCGATACCCATGATGTGTATTTTTTTACGACTTTTATTTTTATTTTGGGAAAAGGGGGTGATTTGAACTTTTATGTTTTTTTAATTTTGTTTTTTTAAACTTTATTTAATTTTTTTTACACTTTTTTATAGTTCCCTTAGGGAACTATAACCATCAATCATCTGATTGCCTATATCATAGACTCCAGTGCACTGACATTGGAGTCTATGAGGATTTCAATGCTTTCCTATGGATCCTATTACACAGAAGGGAAAGTCTATGCAGCAGCCTCCTCCATTCACTATGACAGGGGCTGCTGCAGACACGCTCCACCTCCTCCGATCGCCACAAGGGGGAGCCGGAGCAACACCGGAAGCTTTTTCCACTTTTCTTGAATGGGTTGTTTCTGTTCGTTCTGAAAGGTGGTGAAGTACATTATTTAGGTATTTCCTGTTCGTTGGCCCGGCAGATTCTGGAGTTTGTGATGAGTTGTTAAATGTCTTGGTTTGTTAGGAATTTGGTGTTCCTATTGCGTTTGAAAAGACTGTGTTGCCTTCTGTTTGTGTCGAGTATTTGGGTGTAGTTATCGATTCAGTTGTTGGTGAATGTCGTTTACCTCGGGAAAAAATCTGTAAGGTTGTTTTGTTGATTAATAGCTTTTTGTCTGGTAGTAAGGTTACAGTCATTGTTAGGTTTATTAGCGTTTTTTTTTTTTTTTTTAATTTAAATTTTTACTTTTCAATTTTTATAACAAGACAAAGGGCAAGACAAGCACAAGGACACTATTGGTCCAAATAGAAGCCTTAGCACGCAGGCCCGGCTGAAATAAGCAAGTCATATACAATGGGTACCATAGTAGAATTTTTGTTGTAGAATTATGCCGATGGGTCGGATCTTTTGTAGGCAGTTGTCTTTGAGAATATCCTGGCCTATATATTTCTCTGAATAAGGATATTAACCCCTTCACCCCCAGCGCCGTACATGTACGGCGCTGGGGCGATGCGGGCACATGGCGCCCGCTCGCGGGTGCGGCGGGCGTCATGGCCGGCAAGTCTCTGCTGTTTCTAACAGCAGAGACTTGCCGCTACCTACTATATCGGCGGCGTCTTCCGGGTTGACTAGATGCCGTGATCACACGTGATCACGGCATCTAGTTTGCGGCTAAACCCGGAAGCGTTCGCTTCCGGGTGGTGTACGGACACCCGCGTGTGGCCAATGGGGTGTCTGTTACACCATATGAAAACTAATTCCCTCGCTGGTGAGGATTACAGTTTTCAAAGTGCAATTCTTATTCTGGCCACTAGATGGCAGGCCAGGATAAGAAATGAGCAAATTCATGTCTTTCTGAGTCTATAAAACCCAGAATTGCTCATAAAGAAAAAAAAAAAAAAGCCACAATATATAAGCCCCATATTTGAGCTTCTAATAGTAAAAAAAAAATTAAAAAAAAAAAAGTTAAAAAATATATAAAAAATAAAAAAGATGTAAAAGTTCAAATCACCCCCCTTTCGTATAAGTAAAAAATAATACCTAAATAACAATAAATATAGACATCATGGGTATCATCGTAGACCGAAACGCCCGTACTTTTAAAATATAAAAAAAAATTCCAATACAAGCGAATTGTGTGGCGCGAAAAAAGCGTCCAAATGGCGATTTGCCGTTTTTTGTCGCTTTTTTTTTCTAAAAAAATTAAATAAAAAGTGATCAAAAAGTCATACACACCCCAGAATGGTATCAATAAAAACTTCAGATCCGTCCCGCAAAAAATGAGCCCCCATACAGCTCTGTACACATAAATACCAAAAAGTTATAGGGGTCAAGATTGACAAGGAAAAAAAAAAAAAAAGGGCAACTTTCTAATTATTTTATCACTATGAAAACGCAGGAAAAACTATACATATTAGGTATTGCCGGATTCGTACTGACCAGTAGAATGAAAGTAACGGATCAGTTTTAATGCACATCGAACGCTGTAAATAAGAAACCCGTAGAACTGTAGCGGAATAGCGTTTTCTTTGCAATTCACCCCGGTTCGGAATTTTTTTCCCGCTTCCCACTACACCGTATGCAATAATAAATGGTGGCGTTGGAAAGTACAACTTGTCCCGCAAAAAACAAGCCCTCATACAGCTATGTGAACAGAAAAATAAAAGAGTTATGGCTGTTTGAAGGCAGGGAGCGCAAAACGAAAATGCAGAACCGAAAAAAGCTCCGGGGGTGAAGGGGTTAAAGAGGATTTGTTGGTATGGTTAGATTTTTTGCGTGATTACAATGGTCATTCGTTGTGGCAGGAAGATTTTGTTGATGCTACGCATCTTAATTTGTTCATGACCCGCAGGTGCGTTGGGTTTGGCGCATTGGATGTAAGTTGTTTGCTCCTTGGCATAGTCCTGATTGACAATGCTGTTGGTGCTAAGGGCTACTTTCACATTAGCGTTATTGCTGGATCCGGCTTCCGTTACTGATAATACAACCATGTGGATCCGTAATGAACAGATCCGGTTGTATTATCTTTAACATCGCTGGGACGGATCCGTCATGAACTCCATTGAAAGTCAATGGAGGACGGATCTGTTTACTGCTGTTCACACCGAACGATCCGTCCCCATTGACTTGCATTGCGGTCTGTTTGTGCACCACCAGCCCGCAGGGATATGTGAGGATATGGTGGAGTGGACACGACTCCCTCGGGCAGTTCTACCAGGCTCCAGGATTCATGATCCTGCATGTTGAGTTGACCGTGTCGGACGGCTGGGCCCTGGTTTTGTGACGACCAGGTCTTTTTAAAGGTAGACACACCCTTTACAATGATGAGGAGGCAGCTGTTAATTAAACAAGAGGTATCTTTACTTTTGCCTTGAGTTCATATAGTCACAATAAATGATTTACAATTAGTTATAGATAAGAAGTCCTCTTTGGCTGGTACTGGTTATAATACGTATAGTAGGCACTGTCTCTTTAATCCTGTTACTTTCACTCCTTGTGGGATTTTCTTATAACTACCTGTTCTGGACAATATTATTAAGGTCACTTTCATAAGACCTTCCTTAAAGGATACTCTGTGGGGCAGGAATGACACGTCTGCACCAGCAGTTCCTGAAATATATATAAAGATGGCGCACCTCCCGGAGGGATCCAAATGTAGACCAATAACAACTTGTACCTGTTGCTGATACTGAGTAGATACCAGAAGCTTCTCTTGACCACATGGGTGCTGCAGAGTCCATGAAGACCGGGATGGTGATTACCTCTTGTCAGGCTTGACAGTCCAAAATATGTCACGTTCAGTAATAGCTGTTACTTTGTCACATGTTGTCCTGACATGGCCAGTGTCAGGGGTAATAACAGCCTTTTCCTGTAGGAAAGGATCTCCACTTTTCTTCCTCCTGCACAATACTTGGTTCCTCTTAACTAACTCCTTACACCTCCTCCTTTCTCCTTGTCTCTCCTCTCACCTCACTGATCTGATCTCACTTCCTGTGACAGGGCCTTATATAAAAGGCAGAATGCCACCATCTAGTGGTGGGAAATAATATTGCAGTACTCAGCCATAGAGGTTTCACAGCACATTCACATTAATTCACAAATACATAACAATAAAATGGCATTATATATAAGATATGACATGGCTATTTCAACATTTTGGAGTGTTCCCTTGTACACACTTTAGTGGGACACTACATTTGGAACGTACGTTTATAAACGTATTCGTTTGCATACGGATAACAAAGGTGTAATGTTTGCAGTGAATTGTTTATCTTCTAAATTGAAATTGTTGAGGCATCTGGTTTTGCTTTGTTTGAGGTGGAATATTTGGTTGAAAGCAGTGCATATACCAGGAATCAATAATGAGATTGCTGATGCTCTATCACGTTTACAGTTGGAACGTTTTCGCAGTTTGGCTCCCTCAGCCGAGACGTTTGGAACCCTTTGTCCAGAACATCTCTGGGGTCTGATCTGGTCCTGACGTTGGATTTGTTGAGTCGGTCTGTTGCGACTTCTACCTGGAAATGTTACTTGTCGGCTTGGTTGCGATGGTTCGTTATATGTCGGGTCTATCATTATCTCCTTTGGTAGTGACGGAGGCTTTGGCCTTAGCTTGGCTAAGATTGGCTCATGGTTCTGTGTGCAAGATCTTTGTGGGAGTATCTTTCTTTTTAAAGTTGTTCGGATCCAGAACTATTTCTGAATTTTTCCTGATCAGGCAGTTGTTACAGGGTTATAAATCTGTGGGATATTTGCCTGATGGGAGGTGTCCTGTTTCTCCGGGTCTGCTAGTTAATTTGTGTAATATCACTTCAGCAATTTATTTTTCCAAGTTTGAGGCTTGTTTGTTTAAGACGGCGTTTATTTTATTGTTTTTTTTTTGGGAGCTTTAAGGATCGGTGAGTTATTGCCTAGATCACGGACGGATAGGTCAGGTTTGGCTTTGCATCATGTGTCGGTTAATGATCGGCTTTTGTCTATTTTTATTGTTAGATCCAAGAGTGATCAGTCTGGGTTGGGTTGTTGGTTGAGGATGGGTCCTGTGGATAATAAGGTAATTTGTCCTGTGACGGCTGTTTTGCAATATTTGGCTGAGCGTCCGAGAGGTAATCCGGCTTTTTTGTTGGTGCATCAAGATTTGTCTCCCTTGTCGCAGTTCCAGTTGAGGGCAGTCTTATGTAAGTCCATTGTGAGAATTGGTTTAGATGCTGGATATTTTTCTTCTCATTCCTTTCGGATCGGAGCGGCGACTGCACGAGTCTGTTATTAAGAGATTGGGTAGATGGTCCTCTGATAGGTATACATTGTATGTGAGGCCACATTTATTAATTGCTTCATTTTTATTACTTCTTGCAGGTCTTACTTTTTGGATTCTGGGCCACTCTAATATACATTGGGCTAATAGGACGGCTGCAGAGCGTTGTTATGGAGGGAATTTATCTTTGCCGACTGAAAAGATCGAGATCTTTTGGGCCGGAGTTCATGGCATGTAGAGATGAGCGAATCATTCAAACTTTTATTTGCCGAACATTCGTCGAACTTTTCATAAGATTCGTATATTCGACGAATATATTAGTTGAATCTGCGTACAAAATATACATTATATGGCGTTTAGCGAACATTCAAGCACTAATAACGAACGTTCAGTTTTAAAACGTACGAAAATGACGGGCTTTGCTGGAGAGGAATGGTGGAGCAGGAGGAACGCTCTGAGTCTGACCCCTGGCTACATATGGATACTGTATCAGCAGATGACAGCAGATCTCCCCCTGTCTCTCTCCCTGTCTCTCTCACTATCTCTCTCCCTGTCTCTCTCCCTATCTATATCCCTGTCTCTCTCACTATCTCTCTCCCTGTCTCTCTCCCTATCTCTATCCCTGTCTCTCTCCCTGTCTCTCTCCCTATCTATATCCCTGTCTCTCTCACTATCTCTCTCCCTATCTGTATCCCTGTCTCTCTCCCTCTCCCTCCCTATCTCTATCCCTGTCTCTCTCACTATCTCTCTCCCTGTCTCTCTCCCTGCCTGATTAATGACTAGCCCTGCACTTGTCCTGCAGTATCCCGATGTGTAATATGGATTCCCTGAACAATTACACCCCAATTTCCACAACACAGGTCTCAGAGTCTCAGAACTCCACACACAGTGCTTCTGCTCGTCTCATCAGTCGCAGCACAACTGATGCGTCACTGGCTTACCGAGCCTGAGCCAATCAGAGCAAGCCCTGCCCACTAGGTCAGGTGACCGCTTTCTTCCCGGGCTTTTGCGCACAAATAACGAACTAACAGTAAAAGTTCGCTAATTACTTGTATTCATACGCAACAGCGTATAGAGTAACTTATACGTAGTATTAGAGTACAATTTATCGGACAAGTACGTAGTGAATGTGTAGAAAACCTTAGGAACATTTTCGAATCTTAACGGAGCGAATCACCTAATATTCGGATTTGCTTCGCAGTGGAAAATTTCAAAGATTCGATACGAATCAACGAGTAGATTCGCTCATCTCTAGTGGCATGCACTGGTCAGGTTTGATCGATCTGGTTTTACATCTTCACGATATCTTTCTTCTTCCGGACATCATCATTATACACTTGGGCGGTAACGACATAAGGTATGAAGACACCATGGACTTAATTTTTCAAATGAAAAAAACATTGACGGATCTACGTCGTTTATTTCCTTCCACCAGGTTGATTTTTTTCTGAAATAATTCCTAGGTGGTGTTGGAAGGTTTTTCCCCGCTTTACGTTTTAAAGATAAAGTTCGGAAGAGGATTAATCGGGCAATGTTTGGATTTATGCCCCTGTTACGGGGATTTTCTTTCAGACATGTGGACTTAGAAAGTGGAGAAGCAGGTTTGTTTTTTTTTTGTGATGGAATTCATCTTTCTGATATTGGTTATGATATTTTTAACCTCCACCTGCAGGCTATGGTAGAAATAGCTGTGGGTGGGGTGGGGCCCTTGTCGCCTTGTTAGTCAGCTTGCAGGGGCGTAGCTAATGGCTCATGGGCCCTGGTGCAAGAGTTAAAGGGGTTGTCCGGGTTTAGAGCTGAACCCGGACATACCCAGGTTCTCACTCCGGCAGCCCTCCTGAACAGGGCATCGGAGCATCTCATGCTCCAATGCCCTCCCTTGCCCTGCGCTGGATCGTGCAGGGCAAGGGCTCTTTTGTTTGTAAACATTCACTGCCGGGCGGAACCGGGCTAAATTCCTTTGCCCTGCGCTGTTCAGGCGGGCTGCCTGGGTGAATTGAAAGGTATGTCCGGGTTCAGCTCTGAACCCGGACAACCCCTTTAAGCTTGAGCACCCCTTCCCTCAGTGCTTTGTGGCCAGGGGCAAGGTGAATGAATGTTGCGGCGGGGAGGGGAGAAGCCTATCAGAGGCCGATGCACCGTCTGAGCCGTATAGCTTGGGACACAGGCCGGAAGAGGCCTTCATCGCATCACTGAAAGCGGCATGGAGGTAAGTATGAGTGTTTATTTTTGTCATACAGCACAATGCAGGGGCATCTAGGGGCACTATGGGGGGCATCCGCTGATGGCTGAAAGAAGGGGTATTTAATATGTGGAAGGGGGAGAGGAACACTATGGGGGCATCTATTGGGGGCACTAAGGGTATTTTATACTGGCACATTGTTGGAAGCCCAACATTTTACTGACTCCTGACTTGAGGCCTGTACAACAGAGTGGAATTGGACTAAATTTACCTAAGGCGACTTTCACACTTGCGTTGTTAATTCTGGTACTGAGGCCTGGCAGAGGATCTCTATACCTGAAATAAACTGATCCGTTTTGATGCATCCATTTTGTTAGGACGCAGTTGTGTGATATGAAAACTGAAAAAACGGATCAGGCACTAAATACATTGAAAGTCAAAGGGTGACGGATCCGGTTTTTTAATCTCCTAAAAAAACGGATCCGTCACCATTGACTAAGGCTACTTTTACACTTGAGTTTTATAATTCCAGTATTGAGTCCCGTCATAGGGGCTCAATACCGGAATAAAACGCTTCAGTTTTGTCCCCATTCATTGTCAATGAGGAGCGCTCCTAAAAGCATTCGGTTCCGTCTTCAGACCGGAGAGCAAACCGCAGCATGCGGTCCAGGCATCCGCATCAAGACGGATCCGTCATGACCCCCAATGCAAGTCAATGGGGACGGATCCGTTTGGTGTGACACAATGGTGAACGAATCCATCCTCCTTTGACTTTCATTGGAATTCATGACGGAGCCGTCACCTGCACACATGCATACATACATACACACATACAGACATAGACATATACAAAATACACATACACACATACAGACATATACACAGACATATACACATACAAATACACATACACACATACAGACATACACACATACAGACATACACACACACATACACACATACAGACATACATACATATACACATACATACTTACATGCTCCTAGCAGGTCTCCACAGCGCAGGAGGAGCAGGACGGCGCGCACATAGGACGATTCCACCCAGCAGAGGGCACTGTGGGGAATCGTCCTATGTGTGCGCTGTCCTGCTCCTTCTGCGCTGTGGAGACCTGCCGGGAGCATGTAAGTATGTATGTGTATTTGTATGTGTATATGTCTGTGTGTGTGTGTATGTACTGTCCGGCCCCACACATGTCCCTGCGCTGCACGGATCCGGCGGCACCCTTCACCTGCCGGATCCGTGCTGCCGCTAATATGAAAGAGGCCTTACATTGGTTTCAGTACCTGATCAGTTTCTTTCAGTTTTTATGACCGGACACAAAACTACAGCTTTCTGCGGTTTTGTGTACGATTACAAAACTGAAAGCTGCCTAAACTGAAGACATCCTGATGCATCCTGGACGGATCTCTTTCCATTCAGAATGCATGGGGACTAAACTGATCAGTTTTTTTCCGGTATTGACATCCTCTGCCGGATCTCAATACTGGAAAACCACAACACAAGTGTGAAAGTATTCTAGGCAACTCTCCCACAAACAATCGTGGTGGACAAGTCCTATCAGCTCCACAGACAATAGACACTGCTTTGTTATATGGAAAATCAAGAGTCACCATGCCTGAAAGACAATACAAGTCGTTGCCCGGGGAGCACACCTGTGAACACGTGATTTCTGATGCTTCCAGACCTGGGGGAAGCCACGGCCTGTGGTGACCAGTGCTGCAAGTCTGGAAAGCTCTGGACTCAAGGATGCCACCTACAGGAAGGTCTTGACCTCTACAACTGTATCTACAGACTGTAAATGGACTGTACTGATTGGCTGAGACAGTATCCGGGAGGTGTTCCAGGGATGGGCACTGTGTGGGCTATGTCTGTGTGTGTATGGCTAGTATATAAGACTGTACATAGCTACGGTAGTTAGGTACTTCCTTCCCTACCCCCGACCTGTGTGTTCCCTTTGTTCTTATCCCTTTAGTTAGTTAACCTTTTATGTTTGATTCACTCTACCATTAATAAATCCCCTCTTAAAGAGGACCTCTCACCGCTCCTGACATTCCTATTTTAATAGTGTCATGCATTCCCCATGTAATAACAATTCTGGAGCATCTATTCTTTTGTCTCTATGTTGTATCATTCCTTTATTATTTCTAGTAGACGTTATGAATGAATTGCTAGCAGTCTGCAATAAGGGTACAGAGGGGAGGTAACCAGTTGGGGGTGTGTCCCTGCACAGTCTCACTCTATCCAATCAGTGCTGCCATGTTCAGACTGTGCAGGGACACACCCCCAACTGGTTACCGCCCCTCTGTACCCTTACTGCAGACTGCTAGCAATTCATTCATAACTTCTAGTAGGAATAATAAAGGAATGATACAACACAGAGACATAAGAATAGATGTTCCAGAATTGTTATTACATGGGGAACGCAGGAATCTATTAAACCAGGCATGTCAGGAGCGGTGAAAGGTCCTCTTTAAAGATCCAGTACTGTAGCTATTTTGTTAATTTATAATTAACTGGCACCCCAAAGCTCAGCAGATTCTACACACATATTTTGGAGGGGGGGGCACTATGGGGGCACTAAGAAGGGGTATTTTATACTGGGACACATAATGAGGCATTGGGGAAGGGAGGAGAGGAGCACTATGGGGCACTAAGAAGGGGTATTTTATACTGGGACACATAATGGGGCACTGGGGAAGGGAGGAGAGGAGCACTATGGGGGCACTAAGAAGGGGTATTTTATACTGGAAAATTATGGGGGACACTGAGGGCATCTAGTTGGCCACTATATAGGGGCATTTTACACTGGTACACTATGAGAGGTGCACTATGGTGGAATTAACATGGGGGTGTTATATAGCGATATTTTATACTGGCACATTATGGGGACATTAACAGAACTGGGGGCACTAAAAGGGGCTATTTTTTTGTACTGGCACCCAGAACATGGGCATTTTTGTACTAGTGCACATTATAAGGAGTCAGATAAGGAGAATTATTACTACTGGGGACTATGGGGAACATGATTACCAGTATGGGCACTATGGGAGCATTATTACTTCTGGGGCACAGTGAGGGCATTAGTACTGTTGGGGGCACTATTATTACCAAGTGCACTCTGGCAGAGAGTTATTAGTTGGGACTTTAGTGACTACTGTGGGGGCACCCTGGCACATATCAGCTTAGCACAGTTATGTTTCCACTTCTACTGTCAGGGACGCTATTTGCTGGGCACAGTTATTTTTGGACACTGCGTGCCAGTGGGGGACTATTTCTGCAATATAGTATTGGGGAGCAGGGCAGGAACTGTATTGGGGGCGGCAGGATGGGGTGTTCAGAAAGTGAGAGGATGATGGAAAAGTTGGAAACTAAGACTTTTTTTGGGCAAACTGCAGAGACAAGAGATAGGTGAAAGAAATCATCATGGTGGTCTGTACTGAACGGAGAAGAAGAGGAAAGAGAATGTCTACATCAGAGAAGTCACTGGATGTAAGAGGTATGTTTTGTAGTGATATATTTAATGTTAGGAGGTAAGAGGTTAGGTTTAGAATTTGTCAGGAAGGGGGAGGGGGGGCTGTTTAAATTTTTTCCTCAAGCATCAGAAAGGCCAGGTGCACCCGGTGCCGATACAGCAGCTATCCTTTCAGACACTTTTGTATGGTGTGGGAATGCAGTGTCCATGATAGACCCCGCTCGTAGATTCTACTTTCCAGGCTGAGAAGACCTTGAATATGGTTGATATTTGCCCTCTGGACACACAACTTAAAAGAACAAGTCCAGAACCAGCAAATCAGGACTTTCTGCCCTGGTCGAGGCTTTCACCGGTTGAAATGCTTTGGAGATGCTAAACGTCACCACACCTACTTTCCACCAGAAGGGTATGGCCAGACCTTCAGGTTTCTTGATGGGGGGTTGGAAGCCAAAATGAGGAGTAGGTCATAAAAGGTAAGAAGGTCTTATGGGGCAGATGTAACGTCCACGTCTTCAAATCCACTCCTGGTTTTTGGCTTCGAAAGCAACAAGAGCAGATTACTGAAGAGGACTCATCATTACATAAGAGCTGCCATGATCATGGAGAAACGTGAGTATTATAATCACTTCATCAGAGTTACAAAATCATCTCTATAAAAGCAATCAGAAAAATATGAGGGGCCGGGGTATTACATGATATACTATGAGGGGCCGGGGTATTACATGATATACTATGAGGGGCCGGGGTATTACATGATATACTATGAGGGGCCGGGGTATTACATGATATACTATGAGGGGCCGGGGTATTACATGATACATTATGAGGGGCTGGGGTATTACATGATATACTATGAGGGTCGGGGTATTACATGATATACTATGAGGGGCCAGGGTATTACATGATATACTATGAGGGGCCGGGGTATTACATGATACATTATGAGGGGCTGGGGTATTACATGATATACTATGAGGGGCCGGGGTATTACATGATATACTATGAGGGGCCGGGGTATTACATGATATACTATGAGGGGCCGGGATATTACATGATACATTATGAGGGCTGGGGTATTACATGATATACTATGAGGGCCGGGGTATTACATGATATACTATGAGGGGCCGGGGTATTACATGATATACTATGAGGGGCCGGGGTATTACATGATATACTATGAGGGGCCGGGGTATTACATGATACATTATGAGGGGCTGGGGTATTACATGATATACTATGAGGGGTCGGGGTATTACATGATATACTATGAGGGGCCAGGGTATTACATGATATACTATGAGGGGCCGGGGTATTACATGATACATTATGAGGGGCTGGGGTATTACATGATATACTATGAGGGGCCGGGGTATTACATGATATACTATGAGGGGCCGGGGTATTACATGATATACTATGAGGGGCCGGGATATTACATGATACATTATGAGGGGCTGGGGTATTACATGATATACTATGAGGGGCCGGGGTATTACATGATATACTATGAGGGGCCGGGGTAATACATGATATACTATGAGGGGCCGGGGTATTACATGATATACTATGAAGGGCCGGGGTATTACATGTTATACTATGAGGGGCCGGGGTATTACATGATATGCTATGAGGGGCGGGGGTAATACATGATATACTATGAGGGGCCGGGGTATTACATGATATACTATGAGGGGCCGGGGTATTACATGATATACTATGAGGGGCCGGGATATTACATGATACATTATGAGGGGCTGGGGTATTACATGATATACTATGAGGGGCCGGGGTATTACATGATATACTATGAGGGACCGAGGTATTACATGATATACTATGAGGGGCCGGGGTATTACATGATATACTATGAGGGGCCGGGGTATTACATGATATACTATGAGGGGCCGGGGTATTACATGATATACTATGAGGGGCCGGGGTATTACATGTTATACTATGAGGGGCGGGGGTAATACATGATATACTATGAGGGGCCGAGGTATTACATGATATACTATGAAGGGCCGGGGTATTACATGATATACTATGAGGGGCCGGGGTATTACATGATATACTATGAGGGGCCGGGGTATTACATGATATACTATGAGGGGCCGGGGTATTACATGATATACTATGAGGGGCCGTAAGGGTATTACATGATATACTATGAAGGGCCGGGGTATTACATGTTATACTATGAGGGGCCGGGGTATTACATGATATACTATGAGGAGCCGGGGTATTACATGATATACTATGAGGGGCCGGGGTATTACATGTTATACTATGAGGGGCCGGGTATTACATGATATACTATGAAGGGCCGGGGTATTACATGTTATACTATGAGGAGCCGAGGTATTACATGATATACTATGAAGGGCCGGGGTATTACATGTTATACTATGAGGGGCCGGGGTATTACATGATATACTATGAGGAGCCGGGGTATTACATGATATACTATGAGGGGCCGGGGTATTACATGATATACTATGAGGAGCCGGGGTATTACATGATATACTATGAGGGGCCAAGGTATTACATGATATACTATGAGGGGCTGGGATATCACATGATATACTATGAGGGGCTGGGATATTACATGTTATACTATGAGGAGCCGGGGTATTACATGATATACTATGAGGGGCCGGTGTAATACATGATATACTATGAGGAGCCGGGGTATTACATGATATACTATGAGGGGCTGGGATATTACATGATATACTATGAGGGGCCGGGGTATTACATGATATACTATGAGGAGCCGGGGTATTACATGATATACTATGAGGGGCCGGGTATTACATGATATACTATGAGGGGCCGGGGTAATACATGATATACTATGAGGAGCCGGGGTATTACATGATATACTATGAGGGGCTGGGATATTACATGATATACTATGAGGGGCTGGGATATTACATGATATACTATGAGGGGCCGGGGTATTACATGATATACTATGAGGGGCCGGGGTATTACATGATATACTATGAGGGGCCGGGGTAATACATGATATACTATGAGGGGCCGAGGTATTACATGATATACTATGAAGGGCCGGGGTATTACATGTTATACTATGAGGGGCCGGGGTATTACATGATATACTATGAGGGGCCGGGGTATTACATGTTATACTATGAGGTGCCGGGGGTATTACATGTTATACTATGAGGGGCGGGGTATTACATGATATACTATGAAGGGCCGGGGTATTACATGTTATACTATGAGGGGCCGGGGTATTACATGATATACTATGAGGAGCCGGGGTATTACATGATATACTATGAGGGGCCGGGGTATTACATGATATACTATGAGGAGCCGGGGTATTACATGATATACTATGAGGGGCCGAGGTATTACATGATATACTATGAGGGGCCGGGGTATTACATGATATACTATGAGGGGCCGAGGTATTACATGATATACTATGAGGGGCCGGGGTATTACATGATATACTATGAGGGGCCGGGGTATTACATGATATACTATGAGGGGCTGGGATATCACATGATATACTATGAGGGGCTGGGATATTACATGATATACTATGAGGGGCCGGGGTATTACATGTTATACTATGAGGGGCTGGGATATTACATGTTATACTATGAGGAGCCGGGGTATTACATGATATACTATGAGGGGCTGGGATATTACATGATATACTATGAGGGGCTGGGATATTACATGTTATACTATGAGGAGCCGGGGTATTACATGATATACTATGAGGGGCTGGGATATCACATGATATACTATGAGGGGCTGGATATTACATGTTATACTATGAGGAGCCGGGGTATTACATGATATACTAGAGGGGCTGGGATATTACATGATATACTATGAGGGGCCGGGGTATTACATGATATACTATGAGGGGCCGGGGTATTACATGATATACTATGAGGGGCCGGGGTATTACATGATATACTATGAGGGGCTGGGATATTACATGATATACTATGAGGGGCCGGGGTATTACATGATATACTATGAGGGGCCGGGGTATTACATGATATACTATGAGGGGCCGGGGTATTACATGATATACTATGAGGGGCCGGGGTATTACATGATATACTATGAGGGGCCGGGGTATTACATGATATACTATGAGGGGCTGGGATATTACATGATATACTATGAGGGGCCGGGGTATTACATGTTATACTATGAGGGGCCGGGGTAATACATTATTGGCATTATATAGACCACAGCTCGGATACACCTCACACTGCCCTGTATATTATATAGAGAACAGCTCGGATACACTTCACACTGCCCTGTGAATTATATAGAGAACAGCTCGGATACACTTCACACTGCCCTGTGTATTATATAGACAACAGCTCGGATACACTTCACACTGCCCTGTGTATTATATAGAGAACAGCTCGGATACACTTCACACTGCCCTGTGTATTATATAGAGAACAGCTCGGATACACTCCACACTGCACTGTATATTATATAGAGAACAGCTCGGATACACTTCACACTGTCCTGTGTATTATATAGAGAACAGCTCGGATACACTTCACACTGTCCTGTGTATTATATAGAGAACAGCTCGATACACTTCACACTGTCTGTGTATTATATAGAGAACAGCTCGGATACACTTCACACTGTCCTGTGTATTATATATGAACAGCTCGGATACACTTCACACTGCCTGTGTATTATATAGAGAACAGCTCGGATACACTTCACACTGTATATTATATAGAGAACAGCTCGGATACACTTCACACTGCACTGTATATTATATAGAGAACAGCTCGGATACACTTCACACTGCACTGTATATTATATAGAGAACAGCTCGGATACACTTCACACTGCTCTGTGTATTATATAGAGAACAGCTCGGATACACTTCACACTGTCCTGTGTATTATATATAGAACAGCTCGGATACACTTCACACTGCACTGTATATTATATAGAGAACAGCTCGGATACACTTCACACTGCCCTGTGTATTATATAGAGAACAGCTCGGATACACTTCACACTGTCCTGTGTATTATATAGAGAACAGCTCGGATACACTTCACACTGCCCTGTATATTATATAGAGAACAGCTCGGATACACTTCACACTGCACTGTATATTATATAGAGAACAGCTCGGATACACTTCACACTGTCCTGTGTATTATATAGAGAACAGCTCGGATATATTTCCACACCGTCCTGTGCATTCACTGTACTTCTAATAGTAACTAAAATTTTGAATACTATATTAATAAGATGTTTTTATTAATAACTTTATTAATACTTTTTGTATTTTTATTACACTTTATTACTTTATTTACACCATTCAGTGTCCGCTTAACATTCACTTCTCTGTTCAGCGCTGTACAGAGTACGGACATGACATTATGAATGGGGCCGCAGCAGTGGCGTAGCTATAGGGGTCGCAGCGGTCGCAGTTGCGACCGGGCCCCTAAGCCAGGCCAGGCCCCCCTTGCCACTTGCAGGGCCGCACCGCCAATTAGCCGGGTGCGGTGCGGCCCTGCGGACAGTTGCGGGCGGCGGTGGGGCAGAGGGAGATGAGCGCTTCCATTGTGGAAGCGCTCATCTCCATAGTCATCTGTATCGCCGTCCTCGGGACGGCGATACAGATGCCTGTATTCTACTGCGGGGCAGGGGAGGGAGAGGCGTCTCCCCTGCCCGCTCCTCTGATAGGCTGCAGGCACTGGGCCTGTAGCCTATCAGAGGCCGGCTCAGGCGGCGCGATGACGTCATCGCGCCGCCTGAGCCGTACAGCGCGGGACACAGGCCGGAAGAGGCCTGCATCGCATCGCTGCCAGCTCCATGGAGGTAAGTATTAGTGTTTATTTTTTATTGTAGCACGGACCGGAGCTCTATTGGGGGACATGGGGGCATTTTTACTAGCACATGGGGGGCACTGGGGGCACTTTTACTGGCACATGGGGGCATATTACTGGCACTGGGGGCATTTTTACTGGCACATGGGGCACTGGGGGCATATTACTGGCACTGGGGGCACTTTTTACTGGCACATGGGGGCACTGGGGGCATTTTTACTGGTACTGGGGGCACTTTTACTGGCACTGGGGGCATTTTACTGGCACTGGGGGCATTTTTACTGGCATATGGTGGCACTGGGGCATATTACTGGCACATGGGGGCATTTTTACTGGCACATGGGGGCATTTTTACTGGCACATGGGGGCACTGGGGGCACTTTTACTGGCACATGGGGGCACTGGGGGCATTCTTACTGGCACTGGGGGCATTCTTACTGGCACTGGGGGCATTCTTACTGGCACATGGGGGCACTGGGAGCATTTTACTGGCACTGGGGGCATTTTTTACTTGCACATGGGGGCACTGGGAGCATTTTACTGGCACTGGGGGCATTTTTACTGGCACATGGGACACGGGGGCATTTTTACTGGCACTGGGGGCATTTTTTACTTGCACATGGGGGCACTGGGAGCATTTTTACTGGCACATGGGACACGGGGGCATTTTTACTGGCACTGGGGCCATTTTTACTGGCACATGGGGGCACTGGGGACATTTCTTACTGGCACTTGGGGGCATTTTTTACTGGCACTGGGGGCATTTTTACTGGCACTGGGGCATTTCTTACTGGCACATTGGAAGCATTATTACTTCTGGGGCACAGTGGGGACATTAGTACTGTTGGGGGCACTATTACTAACAAGTGCACTCTGGCAGAGAATTATTAGTTGGGACTTTGGGGGCACCCTGGCACAGTATCAGCGCAGTTATTTCTGGGGGACGTTATGTTCACACTATTTGCTGGGCGCAGTTATTTTAGGACACTGTGTGCCAATAATTATTGAAGGGCACTATCTGTGTGGTACTAGTGGAGCAGTACTGGGGGGTGTAGGATGATTTGTCCAGAAGATGGGAGGATGATGGAAAAGTAGTAAACTAAGATTTTTTCTGTCTAACTGCAGAGATAAGAAATGGCTGAAAAATGGCGTCTGGGCTGAAAGGAGAAGATGAGGAAAGAGAAGATGTACATCAGAGGAGACGTCACTGGATGTAAGAGGTATGGGGCTGTATTAGGCTACATTCACATGAACGTTGTGTTTTGCAGTCTGCAAATTGCGGATCCGCAAAAAAAGGATGATGTTCCGTATGGCATCCGTTTTTTTTGCAGATCCACTGTAACAATGCCTATCCTTGTCCCCAAAACGGACAAAAATAGGAATGGACATACAGATGCGGACAGCACACAGTGCTCATTGAAGTGAATGGGTCGTGTGAATGTAGCCTTACCCTGTATGTTCTGTAGTGATACACGTAATGTTAGGAGGTTAGGTTAGGGTGAGAATTTGGCATGGAAGGGGGTTTCAATTTTTGACTTGGCCGGCAGAAAAGCTAGGTGAACCAGCGCTGGAGGGGGGGGCCCCAAGCTGAACTCTTGCACCAGGGCCCATGAGCCTTTAGCTACGCCCCTGGGCCGCAGCATAGTGAGTGCATATTGCTGTTCCTGCCCGTGCCCCCCGGAGGTTTACTAACCTATGCCAGGATTAGCTGAGCGGAGTGGGCTCCTGCTTCTGCCTGCTCCGCTCAGCTGATCCTGCCATAACACATGGGTATAGTAGTAAAAGGCCTGAGCCTGCACACGGCTTCCAGCCTCATCTTCTAATATATAAAGCTGAGTGTATGTGTGTGTGTGTGTCCGCTAAAGGAATCCGCACCGCTGCAGCTAGAATCACAAAATTTGGCACACATGTACATCAGGTGTCCGGGAAGGTTTTAGAACAGTTTTCAGCTCTCCAGGACGTACCGTTCCTGAGATATTCCCAAAAAATGCATTAGCCAATAGTAGCCTGGTCACATGACCCTTATCAGCCAATAGAAGCTCACAGGCAGTTAGTCTCCACACACCAGGTTTCTATGACAACCTAGCCAGTTCATTGCTGTAGCTCTGCATTAAAAATGTAAATTTCACATATTTACTGTTCAGTAGTAATAAAAGATGTATTCTTCCACTGCTACCCACCTTCCTCCTAAATTACTATGGCATCGACATGTAATTCCGGTCACTGTCAAAAGAAGGACTTAAAAGCACCACCCCCAGATCCCACTAAGTCACGCCCCTGACTCAATCAGGCCACGCCCCTTCCATGCCGCATATGACCAGGATTAAAAATATAGGTAATAATCACCTTCTTTCAGCTGCAGGGGTGGGGGGAGGGTGACTTTCTCCCTGCAGCTCATGCTCAGACTGCACAGTGCTGCTGCTGAGAGTGAGCTGTTCAAAAGGACATCCCTGTGTCCATCCAGCCCCTGCACATGACAGAGGACAGGGAGTCTGAAAGCCAGACCGTCCAGCCTAAAACAAGACCTCTGGCCACCCTATGGGCAGGCTGATGCTAGGGTGGCCAGATGTCCGGCTTTAGGCTGGACAGTCCAGTTTTCTGGCTACCTGTTCTCCGTCCGACGCAGTGCCTGGACAGACACAGGGATGTCCACCCTTTCAGTAGCTCACACTCAGACAGCTTCTCCTCCATGTCTTCACGGAGCCAGGGGGGCGTGGCCTCATGTTTAGTGGTGTGTCTTCATGGGAACTGGGGGCGCTGTTTCACGTTTGGGGGAATGGCCGGTGAGGTCTGGCTTTCTGGGGTGAAGACAGTGGCCACTCTAGCTGCTGTGGAGGTCACAGTTAAAGGGGCGGGCTGCTGTAGAGGTCACTATTAAAGGGACGGGCAGCTGTAGAGGTCACTGTTAAAAGGGGCGGGCAGCTGTAGAGGTCACTGTTAAAGCGGCGGGCCACTGTAGAGGTCACTCTTGATATCTTTTAACGACACACACACACAAACAGTAAATGACATAAATTAAATATACCCGGGTGAAGCTGGGTCCTTCAGCTAGTTACTAATATATTCCAATGCTGGCCTGCAGGTGGCAGCACTGTATTGGAATATATTGAAATCTGTATTTCTATAATGGATAGATAAACATTACAGAATATTAGTGGCAACCTAATGATTGCTTGTTATAGACACCTTAGATGGCTTAAAAAAATATTAAAAAATAAATATTTCAAATCATACCCCTCCCTTTCCCTAGAATTAAAAAAAAACAACCAAAAAA
>ONZH01010943.1:0-25333 GCA_900303285.1 Rhinella marina | reverse complement strand
TGGTGTGACAGTGAGAGGAAGAAGTTATATAATGGGAGCAGAAGGAGACGGCGGCGGCTGTGGTTGAACTGCGATTATTTGGGAAGGTTAATAAGGACTCCCAGGCTAGGGCGAGGTGCTCATCATCAGAGTCTTACTACTCTACCGCACAACATTACCTCTTCTACTCTTCGCTTACTCAGACACCTCTAGCAATGCTTTCACCTTTATCCTTCACTTTTTTCTTTTTCTATCCCTAACAATTTATCCAAACACCTGGTCATTTTCACCTCTTTATCACCTCCTTTATACCTTCCACTGCCAATCCTCCCTTAAGATCCATAGCATTTACTCCCTGGGACTTCCTTACCTGCAGTTCACCCATCTGAGTCTTTTTGCTATTACTTAAGTTCCCTCACAAAAATCCATAGCATTCACTCCCTGGGACTGAATTTACCTCAGTTCACCGACCTGAGTCCTTCTGCTATTTTTGTGAGCCCATGATCCCCTCCTGATAGGGTAACTATGCCTACTCGCGGGATCAATTTTCCTAGGGACCTCCCTGCCCCTTTTGGAGGACTGGATTCCTTAACACTGGTCTGTATGCCTTACAACGGTACCCCACCGAGTCACCACCGCCAAGAGAGTCCCGAGATGAGTTGAACCACACCGCCACCCTCAGCCCACCATGAATATTCACAAAAAGATATCACTGTCCCACACAGACACCGACTGACCAGATATACATAGGTCTACACAGATTGTCTGTTTCACGTAGTAATCGCAGGGCTGATCTATACATATATGAGCATTATGGGTCTCTCATCACTAAATTACATACTCCATGGAAGACAGGGTTCTGTGTTCACTCCACTTGCATCATCTCACAGCAGTCTTACACTACCTTGAGTCCTGTACTGCCTATCTCTCGCTCCTGGCTGTTTGCTCCTCACTTGGTCACAAATCAGTCTCGCAGGAGCGCTATCCCGACTCGTGGGATGGATACCCGTCACTTCTGCAAGGATCAACTTCTGATTTGATTCCAGTGGACCCAGAGATCAGGGGCCGGAGGGAACACCTCGGACAATGCCGTTTGGATGCTATCTCGGTCTTTATTCTGGGTCCACGTATTGGAATCACAACAGAAACGCTCCTGTCATTCACTCTCCTTTCAAACACGACAAATAACATGAGGACAGACAAATGAACCTTGACAAGTTCCCTGAGATTCCCCGTTTCCCACCCAGACTGAAAAGAGAACTTACCCAGAGAGGGGAGGAGAGAAATCAGTAAGACAAGGGCTTACTCACCGCGGTTTTTATGTCTCTCCTTTCCTCTCGGGAGCTCACTTCTTGCTTCAGTCAAGGCAGGTGTGATAGGGATCCCGGACAAGAGCCCCCAATTACTGTTAGAGTAGCTTCATCTACTGAAAATGAAGTTGTCAAGGTTCAAGTGATTCACCGGCCGGGGGACATCAAGCACACACAGAGTTGGTGTACAATAGAGTCCGGGTTTCCCCTTCCTCAGGGTTTATTTATACACAAATACACAAACACAAAGCCAATCAAAGATTTATGATATAGGACACTGACCAATCAGATTACAGATGACCGGGCATGATAGCCTCATGTCAGGACAGAACGAGCGGGTTGTGGTGGAATGTGTGGATGAGGTTTGTGTGGTCTCGCCTTTAGCCCTTGGCAACCTAAACCAGTATTGTTGCCCACCACCTCCCTCCCATATACTGGAATGTCCTTAAGGAGTTTGGAAAAGTTTGCTTAGAGATGAGATGGAGTCAGCTACATTAATAATTGTGACAAGATGGAGTCGGTTACTTTAACAATACACAGCTCCTCTGCTCACAGTATATACTGTACACAGCTCCTCCACTCACAGTATACACAGCTCCTCCACTCACAGTATACACATCATCTCCTCCTCTCCCAGTATATGCACAGCATCTCCTCCTCTCCCAGTATATACACAGCTCCTCCGCTCGTAGTATATACACATGTCTTCCGCACACATTATAAACACATTTCCTTTGCTCATAGTATATTAGTATATACATATCTCCTTCACTCACAGGATATACTCAGCCTCCACTAACAGTATATATTCAGCTTCCACTAACAGTATTTATTCAGCCTCCACTAGCAGTATATACACAGCCTCCACCAACATAATATACAGATCTCCGCTGCTCAAAGTATATACACCGCATCAGCTAACAGTATATACATAGCTTTTTCATGCAATGTGTATACTATTTTACACTCATACAGGTCCCATAAGCATACTGTACTATAGATGGATGATGGTGGATAACACGGTGGATCACATGCCCTGCTGTGGTAACACACCTCTTTGCTATTCCATGTTATCATATTGGTAGTGGCTGCTGCTGGGCTGGCAGAAGACATTATCACAAGGGATGTCACAATCCAGTACTGGTGACCTGGATAGCTGGAGCAAGACTTGTCCCTTTATGGGTAAAGTCTCCTGCAGGGGCTGGGGTCTGATCCTCGGTTTCTGGGCCTGCGTGAGGTGCGGGGCTGACCACAAGTCCTGCTTCATACTCTGATACTGAACCACCAGAGCAGGACTGCTGGCTCATTTCACTGCACTTCAGCCGAATGCACAAAGGAGAC
Organism: Rhinella marina; assembly: GCA_900303285.1. Taxonomy (NCBI): domain Eukaryota; kingdom Metazoa; phylum Chordata; class Amphibia; order Anura; family Bufonidae; genus Rhinella; species Rhinella marina. Next base: position 22,703 of record ONZH01010943.1, on the reverse strand, counting down.
GCTCCTTACCGGTTTAGGCTACTTTCAAATCTCCGTTACATACCTTCCAACTAGGAAATTGTAAAGAAGGACAATATGTGCATTGCGCATAGTGATTTTTTAAATACTAGGCCACGCCTCTAACTCCGCCGAATGCATAACCATACCCACTACACAGTATTTATTTACCCCTTTGGGCCACCATACGATAGTCATGCCCACACTGTGACCCTTCATAGTAGTGATTCCTACATGTGCCCCCTTCACAGAAGTTGTGTCTAGATGTACCCCTTTATAGTAGCTATGCCCACATGTGTCACCCTCATAGTAGCTTTGCATAACTCCCAACTTTTGAAAATGGCAAAGAGAGACAACATATGCCGGCACCTATCAACAGTTTTTTTTTTTCATAATAGGCCATATCTCTAACTCCGTCCAAACTGACCATTTAAATATTAGCATATAATTCTTCGGATTATAGATATTTTGAGGTCCATATTGCACCAAATAATGATGTTATGGTCAAATATATAGGTAGAAACCATACAGATAGTTTAGTAAGGAGCAATTTAGTAAATGTATTAATGAACATTTCAGTATTAATTCCCCAAGTCAAAAAGAGGGACATTTAAGGATCAAAGAGGTACAGAGGGACTTGGGTCAAAAAGAGGGACTGTACCTCCAAAAGAGGGACACTTGGGAGGCACGGCGTTGTGCTCTCAAAACCGTGTTGTCCTCATTCATTTTCAATGGAGACAAAAATGAACAAACTGGAAGGGAGTGCAGCAGAATGTATTCCGTTCCAGTTTGTTGCGTTCCCATGCCAGACACAAAACCACTGCAAGCAGCGTTTTTGTGTGCGGCATGGGAAACTGAAGAAGCCGAATCCAGTATCAAAAACCATGTAAGTCAATGGTGCTGGATCATTTATTTTCAGACCCTAAAAAAATGGATCCGGCGCCCATTGACTTACAGTGGTTTAAGTGCCAGATCCGGTTTCTTCATTGTCAATATAATACAACCGGTTCCTTTCAGAATGGATGCAGCCAGTTGTATTAGGCTACTTTCACACTAGCGTTTTTGCTGGATCTGGCAGGGTTCCGCAAAAACGCTTCCATTACTGATAATACAACCATCTGCATCCGTTATGAACGGATTGGGTCGTATTACCTTTAACATAGTCAAGACGGATCCATCATGAACTCCATTGGGGTATGGATCCGTTTTCTGTTGTGTCAGAGAAAACTTTCTCCGCGTTCTAGAATGGAAAGCTAAAAGCTGCTGCGGTTAGCTCTCCGGTATGAGAAAGGAAAAGAATGCATTTTGGAGCACTCCGTTCTGTTCAGTTACGTTTTGTCCCTATTGACAATGAATGGGGACAAAACGAAAGCGTGAAAGTAGCCTTATTCTAAAAAAGTGTTTTGTTGTGGTTTTAAAATCCTATGCCAGATCTCAAAACTGGACAGCAAAAGCTCGGATATGAAAATAGCCTTAATGTGCACCTGGCTAATGTCACATGGAGCTGAACAGAAGCCCACACTGGTGGTTCAATATAACCATGAAAAGTAGCTGCTGAGCAATGAAAAATGAAGATGCTGGCCTGAAGTTGGGGGCAATATGCTTGTAGTCTTGGACCCAGACCCAAATCTATGTGCCTAGCAACGCCCCTGGCTCCAGGCAAAATTGATTCATTGAGTTATACTTGGTGATGGGCCTAAGGAGGTGGAGAATGACACCAGGATTCAAAGAAAAGATGGACTCCCTAGAGATGTTCCTACTCACTGAAATTAATTGGAGTTATGGAAACCTACTTTTGGACTCAGTCATAGCTTGTCATTACTACCATTCAAGTGGGGAACGAAGACATATTCTGGAGACCTCTCTATTGAAGTTGGTAAACAAAATTGTCTTCCTGTAATCAATTTTAGAAACCATCTGAATTTCATTAATGTATTGCTTCTGACAGTATCGTTTAAGAGATTTTTTGGGATTACAATGTTGGCTTTTCCTTAGAGTAGGCCATCAACATCAAATTTATGGGGGAGGGGGGTCCGATCACATAATGAGCTGTTTGAAGGAGATATAACACTCTTTATTGCTCCATACACTTGCATGCTGTACAGTTTGTAGAAGCTGTGGTGGACATTGCAGCTTTGTCCTATTGACTTATGCTATGACCAATATGCAAGTGCTCCAGCCCCGTCAGCTGATCAGCAAGGGTGCAGGGAATCAGACTCCTATTGATCTGATATCTATGATATCCTATTATAAGAAGAGGCCATTACTATAGTACTCCCAAAAATCTCTTTAAATGTTATAAACTGTAAGTGAAATGGACGTATTTTATAAGGAGCAAATTCCTTATATGATGTTATCATAATGTTCTTGTATATGACCATCTCTGATTAAGAGCTATTTAGTGGGTCTGTCACTCCTTCAGCACTGTATTTTAGTGATCTCCACTTAACCTAGCACTCTTCAGATTAGCCTCAGGCCATGAACTCCTCTCTCTCGTTCTTTTCTGTCTTTGAAACGTGCTTTACTATGTATGCTTTGTTTAATCGTTTAATGAATGTAACATTTCTATAATATCCCACCTTCCTCTTCTCTCCTCTAATGCATTTCAGACATCCAAATTAGGATCTGCCTTCACTCGACATGTTCTATTACGCTTCTTCATCTTTCCTCTGACTTCAGAGAGTGCCCCCATATAATTGGCGCAATTATCACATTGATTAATTCCTCTGCCTGACTTCAGCATTTGCATAGGTTGATCTCATAACATCTCAGTGATGCCAAAAATGAGAACAGGTCAGACTTATATGAGATGTTCATGTAAATGCTTGCTGTATAAATAGAGTAGATAGATAGATAGATAGTAAATTGATTTCCCTTATCAATGTATGTCTTTATACACTTTGATACTGTATGTACTGATTAGCAAAGCATAATTATGTTTAAATAAGCTTAATTACCAAAGTTTGGCTTCAGACCTACCAGTATACTCTCCTGAACATTGAAATTGTAACTTCAAGAAGGACAAGCTGTGCAAGGTTATGCAAATTGAGGAAGTGGTAGGCATCGTTAAGATTTGCAGATGATCAAATTTTCAAGCACCCAGCTCCAATCTGTGGCATGTGGGAGGGACATAAAGGGCAGATTCAAATCAAAGTTTTTTTAGCCACATGAATCCTCAAAAATCAGATCAAGTTATGTGAGATGCCTCCTGTTTATTGTGTGCCAATTATCCCCACTTGTCACAACCGGAGAGGGACAGAATCCTTTACTTACCAAACCTTGGTTTATCACTCCAACAGACCATAACACACCTAGAACCAGGTGTCAGAACTGTTCAACATTGCATGTTTTGGTGGATGGGAGAACAATGACCCACTGGTTTGACAGCAAGAGATGCACAGAGACAAACTTCTGCATAGACAGATCATCTGATTAGAAGAATGGCATGTAGTGATCCATTGTGTACTGGAAGTGAAATCGGATGACACATCCCAAGACTAGGATGGCAAACAATGTCTACACAAACTATCAGAAGGCGTTTGCACGACTTAGGACTTCAAAGCAGATGTCCAACTAGAGGTTTTCCGTTTACTGCATGCCACAGTTCTCAAAGGCTATCATGGTGCACATCAAGACATCATTGTTGAAGAGTGTATAACTACATTTTGAGTGGAAATCTTCTATGTCACTAAATATGCCACCATCTTTGAAAGTCTGTTGTGATTGTCTTTTATTCTTTTATCCAAATGTTATACATATATAATTGGCTTCTGTGATTTCAGACCAGACTTATATCACTATTAATAAAGAAGTATGTATAGACAAAGAAAAAAAAAACACTGGAAAAAAACATGGCAAAAGTCCTGGTTTAGTCAGCTATTATGTGGTAAAAATTTTAGCATCTGTCCTATATCCACAAGACCTGGGCCTCCTGTGGTTCAACTGAAATGAACACAGTTTTATGGTGATCTTAGTCCAGTTCAGTTAAACTATGAGGGATCTGGACATTTCATCCTTGCAGCCATTATATGGATACTAAAATATGGCTGCCATACAGTAATCTGAAACCAACCTATACCTAATTATTGATTCAGTGAAATTAATTAAACCATCCATGGGGTATCCTAGTTTAGAAAAACATGGCTCCATTTAATTGAACAGAGTAAAGCCTACAATACCACACACAACCTGTTGCAGTGTATACTGCAGCACTCATATTCAAGTGGGTGCAATTTTTGGGTAAAAAAAAAGCAGCCTTGTCCTTCTGATCCTGAATAATGCCTTTAAGTAAAACCTCTATGCATGACCTACCGTACTGAGGTTCCTTGAAAACTTGATTGGGAAACATTGTCCTAAAGGTTCTGGACTACCTACAGGGGAAAATGAAGGATTTGGGTGAACTGAAGTGTAAGCTTTAACCTCTGTTTTTTCCATGTAACATTTACACTGAATTAGAATTTTTTGGAGACCTACAATGAACCCTCTAGCATATAAGCTGGAGTGGGAGACTGGAGAGCACTGCTTTTTCAGTGTTTGCAGTGCTGACTGATGAGGAATATATATATTTTTTACTAGGCACACATGCACTTGATTGGAACGTTTCATCAGTAAGATGTAATTGGTGCAAACAGGTAATTTGAAGATTACAAGCCTTATTCCACTATAACAGTGATTACTGATTGCTAATTATAGTGCTGATTTTAGGAGCCTGAAATCTTGACAGTCACATTAGCCATTTGATTTAATGCTATATACAGTAAATGTTTCTACTTTGAGCGAGATTTCAATGTTAGCTTCAGAACGAGACAGAGTTTGACTTCTGATCTTACCGAGGTAGCTTTTTATTTCTTAATTGCAAATCTGATTTAGTCTTGCTGCAGCTGGAAAATATATGTAGATGTGTTAAAAACAGAATACATTCCTGGTACCAGACTTGGGTATCAAGCATCTTTCCAGCTGTTTTCTAGCCACAACTTCAATAAGCTTAGTGTATCAATAAGGAAAAGAGAATGCTGGAAAATGTAGTTCAACATGTAATATAAAGCCGCAGTATATGAAATGTTAACATTATTTAAGGTGGCTATAGTGTAAGGAGTTTTTGCACATTATACATAATGGTGAACATTCATAACAGTAACTGTTGCATCTATAGCAGTAGAAACATCAGAAATTGTAATTTTTTTCAAAGGCTATTTGAAAAGTGAAGCACAGACCCAATTATGACCAATTGTGGTCAAAACCTCAACATTTCCTTTGAACATTATGAATCTCTTCAAATAACACATAATTGTAACTGGTAGTGGGTGTTGAACCACTGTGCCAAGCAACTGGTTTGGCTTTGGGCTATCCCTAAGGCCCCTTTCGCACGAACAAGTATTCCGCGCCGGTGCGATGCGTGACGTGAATGCATAGCATCTGCACTGAATCCTGAGGGGCCTGTGCACATGAGCGTATTTTTTCATGCATCAGTTAGCTGTTGCGTGAAAATCACAGCATGTTCTATATTATGGGTTTTTTACGCAGCCCTGGCCCTATGGAAGTGAATGGGGCTTCATTGAAAATCGCATTGCATCCGCAAGCAAGTGCGGATGCAATGAATTTTTCACTGATTGTTGCTAAGAGATGTTGTTTGTAAACATTCAGTTTTTTATCACGCGTGTGAAAAATGCATTAAAACTCATCACGCCCGAGCGAGATAAACTGAACAACTGAACGCAATCACAAACAAAACTAACTGCACTTGCGTGCAAAATGGTGCGGGTTTCCCTGAACGCACCCTGAATGCATCCGGACCTAATCTGTAACGCTCGTGTGAAAGAGGCCTAAGGGAGGTATCGTGGCAGTCCCCTGGTTTTCACTCTTTAACTGCTATACAGGGATGTGGTCTTCACTGCAAGGGAGCTACCAGGCCACTGAGATATTCGTGGTATAGTTGGCAGCTGACTCATGGGACTCAGATACACTGATGCTAAGCACTGAGGTGGCAATATTTGTAGCCAGAAAGCAGGCAGAGGTCAGAACAGGCATAGTTCAAATTATCCAAGAAACAAGTCCAAAGTCAGGGCATGTGTCAATGGATCAATACAATAAACAGGCTAAGGTTGGAGAAGGTAGCAAAGAATTGGAGTCAGTTAGGCAGAAGTTCGACACACAGACAGATAGACAGAATAACGTACACATACCTTCACTGGTTAGCTAGTAAACTAGGAACCTAAAGCTCAGGCACTCAAGTTTATTAATTCATGGAAATATGCAGTGGGCACTATTAGGTTTCAATTTTTGTGCATCACCTATTTAATAGGGTGTACATAGTGATATATGATTTTTCACATTTTATTATATTTGGTGAAGGTTTCATTGTATGTAATTATTATATGCATTAATTATATACAGTACAATATATTATGTTTAATCAAAGCAGGAGCACAAGCACTTTTTGTGGTGAGCACAGTTACTTTATGCACTGATTTTAGTTTTTGGTCACAGGTATAACCTAATACATGAAATAGAATTAGTATGTACAGTAAGTGTGGAATTTTGCTTTTTTTATTCCTTCTCTTCATAAAATTTATATGATGCAGTAAAGTAGTTATCAGACATATCTAATGCTGATTTGTGTTTTTTTCCAAATGTCTAATAGACTTTGTAGGTCCACTTATGAAATGACTTTGTACCTTAAAGGGAATATCAACAGTTTTAAAGAGGTTGTGTCACTTCAGCAAATGGCATTTATCATGTAAACAAGGTTAATGCAAGGCACTAACTTTGGCAGGTGGGGACAATCCTCCCTAGCATCGCGGGTGACGCTAGGGAGGCTCCTCCCCGTCCCCACCTGCCATTGGCTACTCCCCCCGACACCGGATGTTTTCAACCATTTACAGGGAGAAGCAGCATCGGCGGTGCGGGGACCAGGAGCGGCACTGGGAGCTGGATAAGTATATTACATGTGAGGGGTCTGGCACATGTAGGGTTGGGGGGGGGGGTTGAGAAATTGGATAACCCCTTTAAGTTGTAACATCTCCAGTGAGCTCACAATGTAAGTTCCCTATTAGTATGTCTTTGGAGTGTGGGTGGAAACCGGAGTACCCGGAAGAAACCCACACAAACACAAGGAGAACATTCAAACTCCATGAAGATGTTGCCCTTGGTCAGATTCGAACAGACTGGATGAACAGTTCAGTCATGTGTAGTTTGTTTCTACCTTGTCTTTCAGTCCTTGGATGTCTGGAGTGTGGTGACCCTTCTAAAGTGTCAAGTAACACTGGTATCTAATTTGAATCAGTCCTCTTTCCTACTGTGGCTTTATTTTTTAGTATAACACATTATATAATTCACTGTTAATTTACTGGCACAATCTATTAACTAATTATTGTGATGTAGATTGATTATATATTATGTAATGGATTATTGTAATTTATAACATCAGTCTTTGTCCTGATAACATAGTTTTAATTGTTATCATGGGTTTGGATTTTTTTTTCTGTCCAGGAGATATGCTTAATAAAACTAAGATTGATGGATTTAAGTGTCACTGTTAGAGATGAGCAAGCACTAAAATGCTCAGGTGCTCGTTATTCAAATCAAACTTTTGCCGATGCTCGGGTGCTCGTTTCAAATAACGAACCCCATTGAAGTCAATGGGAGACTCGAGCATTTTTTGCAGGGGACCAAGGCTCTGCCTAGGGAAGGCTGGGTGAAAACCTGGAAACCTCAGAAAATGATGGAAACACCACGGAAATGGACAGGAAACAGCAGGGGCAACATGCATGGATGCCTCTGAGGCTGACTAATCCCACCATTACCCCAAATTCTCCTAGTGGGGCATGTGTGGTATCGATTCTTCTCAGTTTAATATCGTATACGTCCCCTATATTGGGACCATATATTTCATGGATTTTTCGAACACGGAAAAGGAAAAAGAGCTTGCTCTGGCCAGGGGAGTGTCTTTCCTACTGCAGCTAAGGGGACGTGTCCATGCTCTGCCTATCACAGGTCAGGAGGCAATTAAAAGAAGAACAAAAAAAAATCAGTACAATATCTAATACGTCCCCTATCTGGGTAAATTGTTTGGAGAGAGGGCCTGTAGGTGGGGGGCAGGCTGGGGGGAAGGAGGTTTAACTGGAAGAGCCAGAGGAGTGCCCCCTGGGCTAGCGTGTGTGGTGGTGACAACAGCTGGATGTAGTTAGAATGACGACGCAGGACCCCAACTTAAAAATTTAGCATCAGCCGGTACAGTCGTAAATTATGAGATTGATCAAGTGTGGTATGTGTTCTATGTATACTACTCAGTTTAATACCGTATATGGCAGCTATCCGGAAAAATAGTTTGGAGAGAGAGAAAGATAGGAAAAAGACGTAAATTGTTTGGAGAGAGGGCCTGTAGGTGGGGGGGCAGGCTGGGGTTAAGGAGGTTGAGCTGGAAGAGCCAGAGGAGTGCCCCCTAAGCTAGCGTGTGTGGTGGTGACAACAGCCGGATGTAGTTAGAATGACGACACAGGACCCCAACTTAAAAATTTAGCATCAACCGGTACAATTGTCAATTATGAGCTCGATCAAGTGTGGCATGACTTTTTAGATGGAGATTGCATGTGGTCACGTACTCCCTGGAACCCCATAGTCACCCCTTCTCTGATGTGCTACCCAGAACATTCTCTGCCCCAATTCGCAAGACCTTTTGCAGTCTCCGTGTGCTGACAGTGGGGATTTACCAGTGTTGTCTGAGGAGGTGGTGGACAATGGCAAGACACAGGTGTCGGGGGGTGAGGTAGTTGTATGGGAAGCAAGTTACAGTGGGGACTCCTTGGGGGGACTTTCTCATGATGGGACAGATTCAACTTGGGTGGATCAGGCACAGGAACAGATCAATTTTTTTTGTGTGTTTATTTAACTTTTATTTAGCACAAATAACCACAGAGATATTTATTCGTTATCTTCGCTGCGCAGTCTGGCGTTGGGGTTCGTCACTTTGATGGCGAGCTGTGCCGCTCTCTCCACAATGGTCTTTAGGTTCTTTGAGGAGACGTTGTGGGCGATTTCTGCACAGAAGGACTTGTTGCTCATCAACAGAACCTCGAGCTCCTTGACATTGTGGACCAGGAATTTGCGGAACCCTGTGGGCAGCAGGTGTTTGGTCTTCTTGTTGCTACCGTATCCAATGTTGGGCAATATAGATATGCAGGTAATATTATTTTTCACACCTATCCCAAAAAAAAAAAATTACGCAGTTTGCGCAAATAAAACTGGAAACTGGAACTGGAGAGAGGGCCTGTAGGTGGACCTCCGGAAAAATTGTTTGGAGAGAGGGCCTGTAGGTGGACCTCCAGAAAAATTGTTTGGAAAGAGGGCCTTTAGGTGGACCTTCGGAAAAATTGTTTGGAGAGAGGGCCTGTAGGTGGACCTCCGGAAAAATTGTTTGAAGAGAGGGCCTGTAGGTAGACCACCAGAAAAATTGTTTGGAGAGAGGGCCTGTAGGTGGACCTCTGGAAAAATTGTTTGGAGAGAGGGCCTGTAGGTGGACCTCCGGAAAAATTGTTTGAAGAGAGGGCCTGTAGGTGGACCTCCGGAAAAATTGTTTGAAGAGAGGGCCTGTAGGTGGACCTCCGGAAAAATTGTTTGGAGAGAGGGCCTGTAGGTGGACCTCTGGAAAAATTGTTTGGAGAGAGGGCCTGTAGGTGGACCTCCGGAAAAATTGTTTGGAGAGAGGGCCTGTAGGTGGACCTCCGGAAAAATTGTTTGGAGAGAGGGCCTGTAGATGGACCTCCGGAAAAATTGTTTGGAGAGAGGGCCTGTAGGTGGACCTCTGGAAAAATTGTTTGAAGAGAGGGCCTGTAGGGGGCCCTCCTTAAAAATTGTGGTAAAAGAGTGCCAGTTGGACCTCCGGAAAAATTGTTTGGAGAGAGGGCCTGTAGGTGGACCTCTGGAAAAATTGTTTGGAGAGAGGGCCTGTAGGGGTCCCTCCTGAAAAATTGTGGTAAAAGAGTGCCAGTTGGACCTCTAAAAAAATGGTGTTTTTTTAGTCAGCGTTAGGCAAAGACAACATGGAGGAGGAGGAGTAGGAGGATAAGAGAAGAGGAATCGGATACATAAGTAATGTTAATCTTTAGCTGCTTTCCCCCTGAGGAGATTTGAATTCCGGTGAAATCCAGGCTTTGTTCATTTTAATAAGCGTCAGCCTGTCAGCGCTGTCAGTTGACAGGCGTGTACGCTTATTGGTGATGACGCCACCAGCTGCACTGAATACCCGCTCTGACAGCACGCTAGCGGCAGGGCAGGCCAGCACCTCCAAGGCGTACAGTGCCAGTTCAGGCCACGTGTCCAGCTTTAAAACCCAGTAGTTGTATGGAGCAGAGTGATCGCTACGGACGTTGGTATGGTCAGCTAGGTACTCCCTCACCATCTTTCTGTACAGATCCTCCCTACTCTGCCTAGACTGGGGACAGGTGACAGTGTCTTGCTGGGGTGACATAAAACTGGCAAAGGCCTTGGTTCTGCTTGTACCGTGGGTCCAGGAGAGTGAAGACCCAGTAATCAGTGTTTGAAAAATTCTAATGCGAGGGTCACGGGATAGGCAGCCTAACATGAAGTCTGCCATGTGCGCCAGAGTCCCAATACGCAAGAATTCCCTCTCCTCACTGGCCTGACTCTCCATTTCCTCCTCCTCCTCCTCCAAGTCCTCCTCTTCAGCCCATACATGCTCAAGAGTTAAGGACTGAGCACTGGTACTCTCTACTGTCTCACTGACATTCTCCTCCTCTTCCTCCTCATCCTCATCCCCCTCCTCCGATACGCGCTGAGAAACAGACCGGAGGGTCTGTTGTGACATACGCAAAGCATCCGACTTGATGCTGAGCAGTGAGTTTTTCAACAGGCAAAGCAGCGGGATGGTGAGGCTGATAATGGCGGCATCGCCACTGACCATCTGTGTTGACTCCTCAAAGTTGCTCAACACCTGGCAGATATCAGACATCCACGTCCACTCCTCATTGTAGACTTGAGGAATCTGACTGACCTGACTACCAGTTCTGGTGGAAGTTGACATCTGGCAGACATCTGGATAACATGTTTAATGTCGAATTCCATCTCGTGGGCACGTCGCACAACAGTCGGTGAGCGGGCAGTTGTAGGCGGCGCTGCGCTGCCCTGAGAGTGGCAGCATCTGTGGTCGACTTGCTGAAATGCGCACAGATGCGGCGCACCTTGGTGAGCAAATCAGACAGATTGGGGTATGTCTTGAGGAACCGCTGAACTATTAGATTAAACACGTGGGCCAGGCATGGCACATGTGTCAGTCTGCCGAGTTGCAGAGCCGCCACCAGGTTACGCCCGTTGTCACACACAACCTTGCCTGGCTTGAGGTTCAGCGGTGCCAGCCACACATCGGTCTGCGCCGTGATGCCCTGTAACAGCTCTTGGGCGGTGTGCCTTTTGTCACCTAAGCTCAGCGGTTTGAGCACCGCCTGTTGGCGCTTACCCACGGCACTGCTGCTGCGCCTAGAGCTACCGACTGAAGGCGCCGTGCCCACGGATGGTAATTCGGTGGAGGAGGAGGAGGGGTCGGAGGAGGAGGAGGCATAGCATGTCTGAGAGACCGTGACCGAGGTAGGCCCCGCAATCCTCGGTGTGGGCAGTACATGAGCGGCCCCAGGGTCATTCTCGGTCCCAGCCTCCACCATGTTAACCCAATGTGCCGTCAGTGAGATATAGTGTCCCTGCCCGGCAGCACTTGTCCAAGTGTCCGTGGTTAGGTGGACCTTCTCAGAAACAGCGTTGGTCAGGGCACGGATGGTGTTCTGTGACACGTGCTGGTGTAGGGCTGGGACGGCACATCGGGAAAAATAGTGGCGGCTGGGGACCGAATACCGAGGGGCAGCCACCGCCATGAGATTTCGAAAGGCCTCGGTCTCTACCAGCCTATAGGGCAGCATCTCCAGGCTAAGCAATTTGGAGATGTGGACGTTGAGGGCTTGGGCATGTGGGTGGGTGAAACTGTATTTCCTCTTGCGCTCCAGCATCTGCTGTAAAGACAGCTGAACGCTGCGCTGGGACACATTGGTGGACACTGTGGAGGATCGTGGAGGCGAAGGTGGGGTTTTCCGGCGAGAGGCTCTCGTGCCGGGGTCCTGGGCAGGTGGTTGACTAGCAGAGGCAGCGAGTGACGCAGGGGGTTGACTAGCAGAGGCATCGAGTGACACAGGGGAAGGAGCAGTGGTGTGACCCGCAGGAGGTGGTGAACGGCCTTGGTTCCATTGAGTGGGGTGTTTAGCACTCATATGCCTGCGCATGCTGGTGGTGGTTAGGCTAGTAGTGGTGGCACCCCTGCTGATCCTGGTGTGGCACAGGTTGCACACCACAGTCCGTCGGTCATCCTCATTTTCTTTAAAGAACCTCCAGACTTGCGAACATCTAGGCCTCGCCACGGGAACTTCACTACGTGAAACAGTTGCTGCTGATGCACCAGCTCTGGCCCTGCTTCTCCCTCTGGCCACACCACTGCCTCTTACAACCTGTTCTGGTGCAGCACTCGCCTCCACCTCAGAAGCACTGTCTTCACTTGGCATATCAACCCAGCTTGGGTCAGTCACCTCGTAATCCTCCGATTCCTCAGTCTGCTCCCCCCTCGGACTTCCTGCCCTGACAACAACTTCACCACTGTCTGACAACCGTGTCTCCTCATCGTCCAACACCTCTTTACAAACTTCTTTCACTAACTCAACATTGTCATCATCATCATCATCACCCACAGACTGCGACAGTTGGAAAACTTGGGCATCGCGAAAGAGTTCAGCAGCAACCTGAGAAGTGGTTTGTGACTCTGGGAAGGGTCCAGAAAACAGTTCCTGAGAGTATGCCGGATCGCATTCCAAATTTTCCTGGGAGGGGGCAGACTGGGGGGAAGGAGGTTGAGGTGGAGGAGCCAGAGGAGTGCTCCCTTGGGTAACGTGGATGGACTGCGTGGAAGACTGACTGGTGGACAAATTACTTGAAACATTGTCCGCAATCCACGACATCAGCTGTTTGCACTGTTGTGGTTTCAACAGTCCTCTAACACGTGTCCCTCTAAGTTCAGACATGAAGCTAGGGAGTGTAGCTCTGCGGCGTTCCCCTGCTCCCTCATCAGCAGGTACTGTCTCACCCTGCCCAGGACCACGGCCTCTGCCCCCTGCAGTAATTGAATGCCCACGCCCACGCCCTCGTCCTCGACCCTTAGCCCTGGGGTTCAACATTTTCTGTATATAAGTGTATTATATAAAAAATAAAAATAAATGGGCCTGGTGTACTGAAACCCACAAACTTGTTCAGTCTGGTTTAATTAAGTGACGTAAAGAAAGTGTCACCTGGACAGAAAATACGGATTGGAGTGAGTGGACAGCTGAACTGTGACACACAGAATGGTTCCACACTGCTGTGTGAAATGGATTTGTATCACTGAGCTAAAACAACTAAAAAAACTATTTTTTTTATATATATTTTTTTTATATATTTTTTTGTAGTTTTGTTTTTTTTGGAACGTGACGTGCAGACACTATCGTAGAGCTAACTGACACCCTATTGATGGTGGCTATTTAGACTGCGACCCAGTCAAATGTCGCACAGAGATTTTTGGGATCAAGCTATATATGTGACAGGCAGCAAAAGACTTGGTTGTATTAAGTGACGTACAGAAAGTGTCACCTGGACAGAAAATACGGATTGGCGTGAGTGGACAGATGAACTGTGGCACACAGAATGGTTCCACGCAGCTGTGTGAAATGGATTTGTATCACTGAGCTAAAACAACAAAAAAACTATTTTTTTATATATATATATATTTTTTTTTTGAGTTTTGTTTTTTTTTTGGAACGTGACGTGCAGAAACTATCGTAGAGCTAACTGACACCTTACTGATGGTGGCTATTTAGACTGCGACCCAGACAAATGTCGCACAGAGATTTTTGGGATCAAGCTATATACTTGACAGGCAGCAAAAGACTTGGTTGTATTAAGTGACGTACAGGAAGTGTCACCTGGACAGAAAATACGAATTGGAGTGAGTAGACAGCTGAACTGTGACACACAGAATGGTTCCACGCAGCTGTGTGAAATGGATTTGTATCACTGAGCTAAAACAACTAAAAAACTATTTTTTTATATATTTTTTTTTTGTAGTTTAGTTTTTTTTGGAACGTGACGTGCAGAAACTATCGTAGAGCTAACTGACACCCTACTGATGGTGGCTATTTAGACTGCGACCCAGACAAATGTTGCACAGAGATTTTTGGGATCAAGCTATATACGTGACAGGCAGCAAAAGACTTGGTTGTATTAAGTGACGTACAAAAAGTGTCACCTGGACAGAAAATACGGATTGGCGTGAGTGGACAGATGAACTGTGACACACAGAATGGTTCCACGCAGCTGTGTGAAATGGATTTGTATCACTGAGCTAAAACAACTAAAAAACTATTTTTTTATATATTTTTTTTAATATATTTTTTTGTAGTTTTGTTTTTTTGGGAACGTGACGTGCAGAAACTATCGTAGAGCTAACTGACACCCTACTGACGGTGGCTATTTAGACTGCGACCCAGACAAATGTCGCACAGAGATTTCTTTGATCAAGCTATATACGTTACAGCAAAAGACCTGGTTGGATTAAGTGACGTACAGAAAGTGTCACCTGGACAGAAAATACGAATTGGAGTGAGTAGACAGCTGAACTGTGACACACAGAATGGTTCCACACTGCTGTGTGAAATGGATTTGTATCACTGAGCTAAAACAACTAAAAAACTATTTTTTTTATATATCTTTTTATATATTTTTTTTTGTAGTTTTGTTTTTTTGGGAACGTGACGTGCAGAAACTATCGTAGAGCTTACTGACACCCTACTGACGGTGGCTATTTAGACTGCGACCCAGACAAATGTCGCACAGAGATTTTGGGGATCAAGCTATATACGTGACAGGCAGCAAAAGACTTGGTTGTATTAAGTGACGTACAGAAAGTGTCACCAGGACAGAAAATACGGATTGGCGTGAGTGGACTGAACTGTGACACACAGAATGGTTCCACACTGCTGTGTGAAATGGATTTGTATCACTGAGCTGAAACAACTAAAAAACTATTTAAAAAAAAAATTTTTTTTTGTAGTTTTGTTTTTTTGGAACGTGACGTGCAGAAACTATTGTAGAGCTAACTGACACCCTACTGACGGTGGCTATTTAGACTGCGACCCAGACAAATGTCGCACAGAGATTTTTGGGATCAAGCTATATACGTGACAGGCAGCAAAAGACTTGGTTGTATTAAGTGACATACAGAAAGTGTCACCTGGACAGGAAATACGGATTGGCGTGAGTGGACAGGTGAACTGTGACACACAGAATGGTTCCACGCAGCTGTGTGCAATGGATTTGTATCACTGAGATATAACATTTAAAAAAAAAAGGGGGTTATATATGGCGATAGCTGCACTACTAGTGCCAGCCAGCCAGCCAAGCCAGGAGACAAAAAAAAATGTCTTGTAGCCCTTAGAAGGGCTTTTGGGTTCTTTGTGGGTGATTCCTGCCTAACAGAGAACTAAATGCAGACCCTAACACTCTCCCTGAAACGCAGCAGCTCTATCCCTAACGACATCCAGACGGCATCTGAGCCGAGCACCGCGGCCAGTCAGTAGTATATTCCAGTGTCACCTGATCAGGCCAGCCAACCCCTGCTATCGACATGTAAGGGCCCCACGTGATGCTAGGTGTACCACAGAGTCTCCTGGCTTGTGAATGGCTGAGTTTATAGGCGCCAAAAAAGCACGATGCGGAAGTTGCCATTTCCTCGAGCATGGCGAGTACCCTAATACTCGAACGAGCACCAAGCTCGGACGAGTATGCTCGCTCATCTCTAGTCACTGTTTTATTATATTAGTAAATTATGCTTCAAAAGAATATATTGGTGGTGTGGAGATTTATAACATTGTTTATTAAAGATAAGTACACATGGAAATCATATCTGTGGATAAAATCTGCAGCAGATTTTGTTGCAAATTTCTGCAAGGTCCACAACAAAATCTGCATTAGTTAGTACAACGGTCACAGATTTTGCTGTTGGTTTTCGACTTGTGAATCCATGGTTTAAATCTGCAGCAAAAATTGGCATGCCACCACTGGACAGTTTTGACTGGGATACCACTCAGATTTGTATGGTCAATTTGAAGCAAGGAGCACAGTGGAGCAGCTGAGGCTGGGGAGAGAGGAGTGGGGAGCCAGCACCAGAAAACAGGCAAGTAAGCTTCCCTCTCTTGTCTACCCAAAGAGGGTGGCTTAGCCCAAAAAAAATCCAAAGGTGCACAACCTTTAAATATCATCCACTTAGCTGCTACTGTAAACTCAGCAGATTTTTCATCTGAGCATATTCTAAAAGGAAGACTGTCTTTCTTGCCGAAAGCAACCACCCAGAGGACATCTTTCATTTTAACTAGCTTGTACTGTAGTTACGAGGGAGTGATACAGTATGTCTATAGTAGACATTTCATTATTGGCCATAGAAAACTCGGTTGGTCAGGATACATCTTCTAATTTTCTTAAATTATGAAATGGTTTATATTAAATTAGTTCCATTAAAGAGTAATTACACTTTTTTTTTACATTTTTGATATGTCATACGGACATATCAGAAGTGTTGATCGGCAGGGGTCCCAGCAGGGGTCCCAGCTCTGAGAACTTAGCCAAGTGCAGCTTCTCCTTGCTGCTGAGCACAAGATTGTAGAGGAACTCAATAAAAATATGAGTTTGTCTACACATGGGAGTCTCAGAGCTGGGACCACTGGCGATCAACACTTCTATGTCCCTATGACATATCAAAAAATAATATTACCTAAGCTCAACACTACTTTTCTGTAAGCAAATGATCAGTTTTAAAGTATTGCATAGTTGGACTTTGGTAAAGGTTGTATAATCGTTTTTTCATTCTCCATGTATCTGTTAATCATTTGGATGCCTCAAAATCCTATCACATCTACACTGGTGCAGACTGGCATTGAAATAGTTTGAGGTGTGCCCTTGCCATTCCATATCTGATAAGGATGTTGTACTCTCACAAGGGAGGGGAATGCTAGTTTCTGGGTTTTTTCCCAGCTTATTAAATAAGTCATGTGCTGAGCAAGGTTAAGAAACAGGGAACAGTCTCCTGGAATGACCTCTAGAAGTTGTCATCATGGGAGAACAACAGTTTCCCTATACAATATCATATCATATGATATAATATCATACAAATATGATATACGATAAACCTATAACATAATGGATTTACACGTTTATGACATTTCTACAGCAGCTTCCCAAAGTGCTCAAAAATATCTTCTGCAATCTGCTACAAAAAAGCAAGGAAGCCATAGAAATTTATATTTTGCAACTGCCCTACTTGCTATTGTATTGGACCTGTTAGACCTCATGCATACTACCGTATTACAACTCTATAAACATCTAAACCAGGGATCAGCACTCCAACTGCTGAGAAACTGCAACTCCTGGCATGCACTAGATACTTGTTTGTTCTTGTGACTCCCACAGAAGTGAATGGAGGATTCTGGGAGTTGTAGTTTCAGAACAGATGGAGTGCTGGAGGTTGCTGATCCCTGCTTTAGGCTGTACAGAGCTGTAATACAGCACCCATGTATGTCTTTGGGGTTATAGTGAACTTCCCCATGTCTCTGCATGTGATTTTGTTAGAAAAAGAAGGTGTAGATATTTCTATAAACAGCTAATACAGCTTCATACAGAAGCATCATACGGCATACTGAATGCCATGGTTCTGTAATGGGAGCTAAACCATTGTGCATCCATACAAGCTCCGCCATCTGCATTAACTAAAAAAAATAATTCTGCCTATAAATTTGCATTAGGGTGCCTTCACACACAGTTTTGGTCCTGGCAATGTTGGGCCAAAAATACTCCTTTAGAAAACGCCTGACATGTCCAACATTTATTATAGAATGCACCTCAAGGGTTTAAAAAATATATAATATTGCAATATTATATGAATATTGTATATAGACTTGCAAATAACATCTGAAACTGGGATATTGTGCCTACAAAACGCTGCAAAAACACCTTAAAAATGCACCAAAATCCTCAAAAGCCTGCAGAAATACTAGAAAAAAAACCTGTGTATCAGCTTTAGGGCAATACCAGATTTTCCTCATATATTCCGAAAAACTACCATCATCAACACACTAAGACAAAAGGAAAATAACACACATGGGTAAACAGTTTTGAATTGTAGTTATTTGAATCTAATTGAAATATTTCAAGTAATTATCTATTTTTTTCATAATGAATTAATTTCACTTACAAATCTATGGTGCATAGGACTGCCCCTTTAAATGTAAACCTCACGCTGATCTCCATTAGATACGCTCTACAAATCGTTTTAAATAATGATGCAATTATCTCTGATCCAGATCTCCAGGGTTTGCACTAACTCCCTTAATCATGTTAAAAATGCTTTTTCATACCTCTCTATCCAACCCCCAGGGTGATTTCAGCAATTTACCTGGTTTGGTCAATCTAATAACTATACAGGTGTCATTTTTACACTTTAACTCTGCAAGCATGGGATGTCGGCGCACCTATTAGCAGAATATGCTAATATAAAGTAGTTCTTAATGTTAACCAGAAGGTTCTTACGTTCCTGGAAAACCCTTAACTTCTAGTTTCACTCCTCAGAGACAGCTTTAGAGTTGCCAAGTTTGCAAAATTATTTTCTCCAGAAAACTTCTAAATATCAGGTGAAGACTTAGTGGGATGTTTGTAAGACCAGAAGTTAGAATTACAGCAGTATGTGCTTGGTATAAGACTCAGTTCACTCCACATTTTTTGGCCTATTTGCCAATGTAATTTATAGAGATGAGCGAGCACTAAAATGCTCGGGTGCTCGTTATTCGAGTCGAATTTTTCCCGATGCTCGGGTGCTCGTTTCGAATAACGAACCCCATTGAAGTCAATGGGAGACTCGAGCATTTTTTGCAGGGGACCAAAACTCTGCACAGGGAAGGTTGCGTGAAAACCTGGAAACCTCGAAAATGATGGAAACACCACGGAAATGGACAGGAAACAGCAGGGACAGCATGCATGGATGGCTCTGAGGCTGCCTAATCGCACCATTACGCCAAATTCTGGGCAACAGCCTGGTGGTGAACCTCAAGACAATTGTGCTGACCCAGACAAAGATGGGCAAGGCACATGCACTGGCACATGTTAGGAAAGCACCCAACTAGGTGCAACGAAAGTCCATCACCGCCTGCGGGTGACACCACTACCCATGCTGGCACTGCTGTCCTATCCCCCGCCCCAGGACGCAGGCATAAGCGTCTCCCTCCCCGCACCCACCCAGTAGTCCACAGCGTACACAAAGTTCTCCCAGCACAGTGCCCAGCTCTCCCCATCCCAGCAGGGCAAACACGGACCCCACACCCACCCTGTCCACAGCAGACACAAAGACCTCCAAGCACAGTGCCCAGCTTTCCTAATTCCAGACGGGCTAAGACGCACACTGCACCCACCCATTAGTCTCCACAAGTGGGTGGGTGCAGAGCCTTTTAGTGCCCCTCAAGACAATGTTTGTGTGCCAGGGCCGGGTAGTAACCCTCCTTGAAGTTGTGGGGGAGAGGCCTCCGGTGACCCTCAAGACAATTTTGGGTGACAGTGTAGTGGCGAGCCTCCAAAAAATCGTGGGTGAGAGCCTGGAGGTGACCCTCAGAAACAATTGGTTTGAAAAAGCATGGTGGTGCACCCCTGAATGACAGTCTGTGACTGAGATTGCAGGTTAACCCGCTAAAATTGCAGTCTGGCACACCTTGGTGGTGAACCCCTAAATTACATAGTTTGACTGAGATTGCAGTTTACAACATGGGGGTCAAACCAAGGATGACTTGTTAAGACTGAGACTGCAGTTTACAGCATGGTGGTGAACCCCAGAGTGGCTTGGTTAGACTAAGTTAGCAGCTGAACCACCCAAAAATTTAGCCTGACACAGCATGGCGGTGACAATAGAGTGACCAAGTTAGATGAGGCGGCAGGTGAGCCACGCAAAAATTTAGCCTGACACAGCATGGCAGTGATAACAGAGTGACCAAGTTAAATGAGGTAGCAGGTGAGCCACTCAAAAATTTAGCCTGACACAGCATGGCGGTGACAACAGAGTGACCAAGTTAGATAAGGTAGCAGCTGAGCCACCCAAAAATTTAGCCTGACACAGCATGGTGGTGACAACAGAGTGACCAAGTTAGATGAGGTAGCAGGAGAGCCACCCAAAAATTTAGCCTGACACAGCATGGTGGTGACACCACCAAGTGACCAAGTTAGATGAGGTAGCAGGTGAGCCACCCAAAAATTTACCCTGACACAGCATGGCGGTAACACCACCAAGTGACCAAGTTAGACTGAGGAAGCAAGTGAGCCACCCAAACATGTAGCCTGACACAGCATGGCGGTGACACCACCAAGTGACCAAGTTAGATGAGGTAGTAGGTGAGCCACCCAAACATGTAGCCTGACACAGAATGGAGGTGACACCACCAAGTGACCAAGTTAGATGAGGTAGCAGGTGAGCCACCCAAACATTTACCCTGACACAACATGGCGGTGACAACAGAGTGACCAAGTTAGACTGAGTTAGCAGGTGAAGCACATAAAATTTTACCCTGACACAGCATGGCAGTGACAACAGAGTGACCAAGTGAGACTGAGTTAGCAGTGAAGCACATAAAAATTTTACCCTGACACAGCATGGCAGTGGACAACAGAGTGACCAAGTGAGACTGAGTTAGCAGGTGAAGAACATAAAATTTTACCCTGACACAGCATGGCGGTGACAACAGAGTGACCAAGTGAGACTGAGTTAGCAGGTGAACCACATAAAATTTACCCTGACACAGCAAGGCAGTGACAACAGAGTGACCAAGTGAGACTGAGATAGCAGGTGAACCACATAAAATTTTATCCTGACACAGCATGGTGGTGACAGAGTGACCAAGTGAGACTGAGTTAGCAGGTGAACACCATTAAATTTTACACTGACACAGCAATGGCGGTGGACACAGAGTGACCAAGTGAGACTGAGTTAACAGGTGAATCACATAAAAATTTTACCCTGACACAGGCATGGTGGTGACAACGAGAGTGGACCTAAGTGAGACTGAGTTAGCAGGTGAACCACATAAATTAATTTACCCTGACACAGCATGGCGGTGACAACAGAGTGACCAAGTGAGACTGAGTTAGCAGGTGAACCACATAAAATTTTACCCTGACACAGCATGGCGGTGACAACAGAGTGACCAAGTGAGACTGAGTTAGCAGGTGAAACACATAAAATTTTACCCTGACACAGCATGGTGGTGACAACAGAGTGACCAAGTGAGACTGAGTTAGCAGGTGAAGCACATAAAATTTTACCCTGACACAGCATGGCGGTGACAACAGAGTGACCAAGTGAGACTGAGTTAGCAGGTGAACCACATAAAATTTTACCCTGACACAGCATGGCGGTGACAACAGAGTGACCAAGTGAGACTGAGTTAGCAGGTGAAGCACATAAAATTTTACCCTGACACAGCATGGCGGTGACAACAGAGTGACCAAGTGAGACTGAGTTAGCAGGTGAACACATAAAATTTTACCCTGACACAGCATGGCGGTGACAACAGAGTGACCAAGTGAGACTTAGTTAGCAGGTGAAGCACATAAAATTTTACCCTGACACAGCATGGCGGTGACAACAGAGTGACCAAGTGAGACTGAGTTAGCAGGTGAAGCACATAAAATTTTACCCTGACACAGCATGGCGGTGACAACAGAGTGACCAAGTTGAGACTGAGTTAGCAGGTGAAGCACATAAAATTTTACCCTGACACAGCATGGCGGTGACAACAGAGTGACCAAGTGAGACTGAGTTAGCAGGTGAAGCACATAAAATTTTACCCTGACACAGCATGGCGGTGACAACAGAGTGACCAAGTGAGACTGAGTTAGCAGGTGAAACCACATAAAATTTTACCCTGACACAGCATGGCGGTGACAACAGAGTGACCAAGTGAGACTGAGGTAGCAGGTGAACCACATAAAATTTTACCCTGACACAGCATGGCGGTGACAACAGAGTGACCAAGTGAGACTGAGTTAGCAGGTGAAGCACATAAAATTTTTTACCCTGACACAGCATGGCGGTGACAACAGAGTGACCAAGTGAGACTGAGTTAGCAGGTGAAGCACATAAAATTTTACCCTGACACAGCATGGCTTGGTGACAACAGAGTGACCAAGTGAGACTGAGTTAGCAGGTGAAGCAATATAAAATTTACCCTGACACAGCATGGCGGTGACAACAGAGTGACCAAGTGAGACTGAGTTAGCAGGTGAACCACATAAAATTTTACTCCTGACACAGCTGGCGGTGACAATCACAGTGACCAAGTGAGACTGAGTAGCAGGTGAAACCACATAAAATCTTTCCCCTGACACAGCATGGCGGTGACACAGAGTGACCAAGTGAGACTGAGATAGCAGGTGAACCACATAAAATTTTACCTCCTGGACACAGCATGGCGGTGACAACAGATGACCAAGTGAGACTGCAGGTAGCAGGTGGAACCACCAAAAATTACCCTGGACACAGCATGGCCGGTGGACAACAGAGTGACCAAGTGAGACTGAGGTAGCAGGTGAACCACATAAAA
>ONZH01010942.1:0-25010 GCA_900303285.1 Rhinella marina | reverse complement strand
TGTAAACTGCCTGGAGCCGGTGCTCTACAAGCTGCTTCCTGGGCGTCTTGCAGCAGGAGGGGACTCCCCTTACTGCACCATGTCTGGTACCTTAGGTCTCCAAAACTCAACTCCCTATACAGGCTTCCTACAACCCCCCTTGGTGGAGCAGTACTAACCCACTACTGCCCAAAAGGAGGAGAATAGGAAGGTAAGTTCCATTCTGACTAAAGATCTTTAAAGATACACTGCCATACTCGACAGTGCATGAAATACAAAATTAAGTTTTGCAATGGGGCCCAGTGAGATCTGTGTATGCCCCTGGGAGTTTGTTTGGAAAAGTGCATCTGTCAGCAGTTTTGTACCTATGACACTGGCTGACCTGTTGTATGTGCACTTTGGCAGCTGAAGGCATGTGTGTGGTCCAATATTCATATTGTGTCCACATTTCTGAGAAAAATAATGTTTTAATAAATGCAAATGAGTCTCTAGGAGCAACGGGGGCGTTACCATTACACCTAGAGGGTCTGCTCTCACTCTGTATCTGCCATGCCCTCTCCACTTTCAATGACTTTAGGAGAAGTCAGGACCAGTTGTAATGACTTTTTCACTGTCTGGTCCTGTCAATCAAAGAGCCGAAGCGTGGCAGTTGCAGAGAGAGCAGAGCCTCTAGGTGTAATGGTAACGCCCCGGTTGCTCCTAGAGGCTCATTTGCATATATTAAAACTTCATTTTTCTTTGCAATGTGGGCACATATTGAACATGGGACCAACACAGATGTCTTCAGCTGCCAAGCGCACATTGTAACAGGTCAGTTGGTGTAATAGGTACAAATCATTGTATTAAAAATGTAAAAATATAAAATGATAAAAAATTATTATTTCATCCAATAAGCTAACAAAACTTTTCCTCTAGATACTCAGCCTTAACGCGTCCGGATGATCAAACATTTTTAGATTTGCTGCATCAAAAATAACCAGCGCCGATCGATATTCTGCAAGAACAAATGTTGCTGCGCAGTAATGGCTTTTTTTTGCTCAGGAAATATTCGGTATATGGCACATCTGTCATCTGTCTGATAGGTTAATAGAGCATACAGATGGACCTGCTGTTCTTGTAACTTTATTCCTTGATGCTTATGTGATCACTGGAGAAGTTACGATGCACAAAAATCCATTAGGAAAGCTTGTGGAGATGTTCTTGCTCTAACACCTAAACACCAACTCCTCCCCCCGGGTCCTAAAAAAAAAAATGAGACGGGTGTTTGATGTGAAGGTAATAGCGCAGAAATGTATCCTTGGGGAGTAATGTGGTGTAGAAGGGAATGTAATGTGCCAAAAACAGAGAGGTGTGATCATGTGGTGGAGCATAATGAGCCATTGTAAGACTTTGATATGATTGAGGGCCCTCTGTATCTTGAGTGGCAGCCTCAAGCCGTCGCCTGTTTAAGGGACATAAAACTAATTGTGTTTGATCTGATATCTTGTGCTTGTCGTCAGGTTAGAGGAGATATCCATATGTATTCGTTCTTCTGTTTTTGAGATTAATGACCTTTATGAGTTGAGATGATTGGGCACGGATCATTAAGAAGGACATGAGATCCAGAAAGCTCTTCTCCCATGGGATTCCTCAGGGTTGTTGAGCTAATTGAGGGGGTCTACCATTCAATGTGAACCACTGTGGTATATAAGTGAAACCTACATCTAGGATGGTCCTAATTTTTAGGAAAGCTGGCCACACACATTATACTTTTGTCGGTTAGAACCTGTTGAGAACGACGGGTTCAGCGGACACACTAATGTGTGTGGGGAGCTTCCAACTCTCCTTCGACAGGGGATGATAGGGGGAGACAAGTATTGGGGTGAAATTAATATTTTTGCCAAATCTTTTTGTTCTCCAGGGAGATAAGTTTCGGAGAGACAGTTCTGGCAGCAGCTTTTTCTGCTGTCACGTTCGGCTGGGCCTAATGTGTATGGGGAAGCCAAGAGAGATATAGGCAAGATAGCTGTCAGCCAAACAGTCATTCGGCCAACAGCTATTAGATGTGTATGGCCAGCTTAAGAAACAATACTTGCCCACTGATGATCAAGGACCCAGAGACAAATTAAAAAACAGTCATAAAACAACAGACTTCAACACTGGCAACAAGGTGGGGTCTTCAAGTTCTAAACTAAATGACATCCTATTGGATGGTAATGGTATGCCATAATGGTGATCAGCCAAGAGCACCCATTTTGGTATATTTATTGTGCCAACCAATGAATAACCTTAGCTAGGTTGTCCTTCACCCAAAGCAAAGTTGCCTTTGCCCTAATTCTGTTTTGACATACCTTGTTCAAGGCAGATGGCTTGTTGGCACCTCCTGGCAACCAACATCCGCGCACTAGCACCCCAAGCTATGCTCCTGGTCAATGAGACGACCACCACCTAGTTCATTTAGAACTCTGTGTGGGTTCATATTCAATTGATCTTATTTTCAGCATGTTAGAAATCATTTTAAGGGTTTGTCGATGAAACTTTTTAAAAACAAGACTAAGAATGGAGATAATAAAACGAGTCACTCACCTTATGGATGACCTACTGCTCTTTTTCCAGTACTTCCTGTTCTCCAGATGGTCTGTACTTCCCGATCCGTCTTGACACACAGGAAATGACCAGTCAGCCAAAGATTCAGGAACAAGGAAGTAGACGCTGCCAGGAGACTGTAGGAGTGATGAGGACCGGTGAGTGACTTTGACTTATCTTATTATTTTATACTATTCTCCTGATCTTTTTCTTTGAACCAAACAGCCCTTTAAAGTGAAAAAAGTGCTTGATTCGCCTTTAATAGGAAATAAAAATTGAAAAAATTGTAAGACAATAGAGAAGCTTCAGCAGAGACACAAGCTCTTATCTCACGGGCTGTTTCTACTACCATTTAGAGTATGAAACCTTCCGAGGGTTGATCCATCACTGCCGTCCTCCTAACCACAATAGTCAGAGAAAATTAGGTTCTGATACTAAGAGCAAAGTGAAAACTTCAGTCTGCAAATCAAGGAGATGGGTAAAGTCCGCCGGTTATTGCCTATCGATTTTCCACAATACTGATGATCTCAATATTGGGAATTGTGTTTTATTTTTAATCTGGAAAAAGAGAGGCCGGAGGTGGCATTTTGTACATTTTCTGGCATGTACTGTACTAATGATGTTTGGCAGCTACAAGTCCTATACACATCTACACTTCGGCACAGTGAAACCACCAACCTGAGTTAGGGAAAATATCTGTCACGTCTAAAACCTTACTGGATGTCCCATGACAGCTCGAAGAGGTTTGTCTTGTGTATCTCCTCCGTACCATGAGAAAGTTTGATTGACAACCCCCTTAAAATTACCGTCGTATCATAAAACCATACAAAATGAAAAAACATTTTCTTTCTGCCTTTATGTACAGAAGATGGTGACTGAGGTGAGAAGGTTGAAAGATAACAATTCATGGTCATCACTATCCAACGGACTAGAGGCTCCAGACCCAAGTACTAAGTTCTCATAATTATATGCCATACTTTGGTGCCAGAAATACACAACTATATCTACAGCTGCCAACAGCTGGGGAAGTACACAGTCTAAGCCATTGATCAGGGGTGGGAAAACTAATTGTTCCAAAGCAGCCAAAACAGTTCTCACCTCTTCAGTCCCACAGTGATCCAGTGCAGATGCTCTGACGACTTTGTCTACAAAGTGACCACTAGTGTTGAACGACATGCTCGGCCAAACTCGGTGTTCGGCCAAGCATGCCTATGCTCGGGTGCACTTGGTGTTCGGCCGAACACCGAGTGTACTCGAGCGCAAAGCTTGAGTCCCCTAGACGGATCCGTCATGACCCCAATGCAAGTCAATGGGGACGGATCTGTTTGGTGTGACACACTAGTAAACGATCCGTCCCCACTGACTTGCATTGGGTCATGACGGATCCGCCCTTACCTTTCTCTGGCAGCTCCCTCCTCCCGTCCAGCAGGTGGCGCTGTGGTAAAAATTACCACTCTGCGCACCGTCTTCCTTCTAGAGCAGGTCGGGAGCTGCCAGGGAAGGTAAGTATGTCTGTGTGTTTTTTTTTTTTTTTTTAATTTGGGGCACTTATGTAAACCAGGCACCCCCTGCTCTTCTGAGCGGGGGGTGCCTGGTTTACTCCCATAGACTTCAATTATGCTCGGGTGTCGATTCAATTATGCTCCCATAGACTTCAATTATGCTCGGCCGAGCACTTGAGCACCCCTGAGTGCTCGGCCAGAGCACCCGAGCATACGAGCACCTTAGTGCTCGATCATCACTAGTGACCACATCAACCAACTAGCGGTCATGTGCCATCCTTATTGGTAGTGTTGAGTGAATCAAAGCATTCGAAGTGTAATTTGATCTGAAGGTTAGGAAAAATTTGATTTGCCACAAAATCCAAATTTCCTCTCGCTTCATGGTAACAAATCAATTTTTTCTAAAATGGTGGCTGAAAACAAAAAAAGATTATAGTCACCTCATCCACTTGATCGCGAAAAGGTTGTCCTCTCCCATCTTAATTGAAGAAAACCCTCCAAAAGACCACGTGATCACGTTGGCTGCTCCCAGTGACATCATCACTCAAGATGGGAGCGGGTGGCCTCTCCGCGAGCAAGTAGATGATGTGAGAGTAAATTTAAATTTTTTTTTTTAACCCGGGATTACCCCCTGAGCGCCTGAATGTGTCTCAGATGCCGTGATCAGCGTTGGGTTAGCGTTGGCACCGCAATCGCCGTTCCCCATCATTGCACCCGCTCCATACAATTCATAATGAATCAAATTTCGAGTTTTTGAGTATGTTGCTCATCTTTTTTTGGCATCACAGAGGCTGTCGGAGAATCTGTGCTGGATGTATCAGTGGGGTTTGAAGCAGAGAGTAGTCTTTTTTTTTTTTGCTTGTTTTTTTTTTTTAGCACATCAGTCAACCCTTTTAAATTGATACCTCATTTTCTTCAAAAATAATGTATAGACTTATTTGGCCTAAGCCAGCTTGGTCCATAGATCTATGCAATTATCTGTCTGGTGTAAACAGACGCGTTCTGTCTTGACGCCTCCACGGTTTATTACTTTACCTGGGAGAACATGCTCGGGAATATAGTACAAGCCATTAACATGTAACATACACTGAACATATTCTTAAGACCAGAGAAAATAGAAGGTAAAAAAAAGAACGTCCATGAATTATTTTTCAAAAACCTCAACTTGAACCTGATCAGGATAATCCTATTTAGCAGCGACAAGATGTTCTTTTTCCCTGACGCCTTCGCCATCGGAGCCGGTTTTATCCAAAATAAGATGGCGGTAAATGACTCATGGATTTCAGTCACGTGATAGCAAAATACACAATAATTTGCTCAAAAATATTCATGGATGCAAAACACCGGGGCCAACCTTCCACCAGTAATGACCGGCGCACATACTGTAAGTAAATCAGCGATCGTCTAGCCAAGGCTGAAGGATAAATTAGCAACGAGACATCCTTTTAGACTGTTTAAATGCGCATAACTTTGAGTGACCTTTCTGTCCACTGATGGCTTTATGATTGAGATTCAATTGCTGATGTTAAATCTATAAAAAAAGGAAATTTATTTCAAAGGTCCGTGTCGAGGTCATCCTCCGCCAGCTTGAAGTCTACGAAAATCATTTTTCAATTTTATTTTAATTATACGATGACTGGGACGAGCTTCCCTGGTGAAACAGATACAGATATTTTGATCCTGAATGCCTTTGTGCCAGCAGTGAATTTTTTTTTTTAACGATTAAAAAGTAACTTTTTGAATGTTTCTCCTTAAAATTTGCTTCAAGTCATTATATTTTCAGATTATTAACAGCTTAATGGCAATGAATCAAAGGTGTACTGTAAGCACCATAGAGGCAGCCTGTAAAGATGCTATTGGGTCCTTGATGAGAAGGTCCTGGTCTTGATATGTCCCACCATTGGATGGTGAGAACCTGTGCAGGACTCCCCTCCTTTCAACAAATTACTAGGGAACTGACTCAAGGATGGGAAAACAATTACTAGTACCTTGGTGTAGCCCATTTTGATATTCATTATTAGAGCCCCCGTTTCTCCCCCGTTTTAATGTTTTTTGAATATCCATTATATTTTATGGCCATGGTTCATCTTTGTGCAACTTGCTCCAGAACTTGACTTTTTGTGACACCTATGAGCCTCCTGTGTGGAATCCAAGATCAAAAAAAGCCATATATTTATCTGCAATTTTCATGGTGGCCTTTTGTTGTCACTATGAAAAACCCACCTGAGCTTCCAAAAAGATCAGGCAACCCTCAGCTGCTCCTGTTCTGCTGTTCCCTTGGTCTTCCACCGGTCTTTACTTCTTGGTCCCTCTCAACACACACAAAATGTCACCACTCGGCCAATTACTGGTTGCACTGATGACCTGCCACACCGAGTCATTGGCTTAGCTGTCACATTTGGTCTGTCAAGAAGGACCAGGAAGCAGACTGGACGGGGGGGGGGGGGGAAACATTGTACCTGGAGCGATAGGGGATTGGCAAGGTATTATCCTTTTTATAAAAATTTTTATTGTATGAACAACCCTTTTACCCGCCCAACAGTTCGGGAGTTATGAAACATAACAATGCCAGATGTTTTTGCAATATTTTTGAAGACTTCAGAGTTGGAGTATGGGGAGATACAAGCAGGAACGTGCCCTGAGATGTCCACCACCTTGAGGACCTAGGGGACATCTTTATCCATCAAAGAAGAGGTGAAGATGACCATGCAAGGCACAGGCTTGGCTATCTCCATCATGCCCATAGACATTCGTAAAGAGGGTCAGGTCCATGAACAGCCATATGTGAAGTCCAGGTCATGAAGGTGGTTGTTCCTCTACCACTATCCCTCCTTCCATTGTTCTACTCCGCTACCAGTAACTTAATACTGACCCCCCAATATATCTGCATGACCAGGTTATACGCAACTGATTGCACAGGTTGGCCATGTATGCCGAGCTTGCTCCAAAGTTGCCTATTTCTTCATGTATTCCTGGAGAATACGTCTCAATGTTGGATATTTCACATATACACTTCTTGATGAAGACCAATATGGCTGCCTCCCAGTTAAAGCAAATGTCTGATTTAGAAATCCCCCTTTAGAATATTCTATGAGGACATTGTGAGATATTATTGTTATTGCCCCGCTCTCTGGAGGACCTGACATTACTTAATTCCAATGGGCATCATGCAATGCATACTTTCCCCTGCGGGGGTGCTGCAGTGCAACTGGAGACTTGAAATGAAGAACAGACTACAGCTCATTGGTAGAGATTCCATCAGCAGGTCAAATTATGTTCGTCAACTACAGTGGACGATCCCTTAAAATTTCTGACAGACGTTTCCACAAGGACTAATATTATTTCTTACAATTAATATCTGTTGGTTGTGTATGTCATTCTTCTTCTGGGTGAGGAATGTCCACATGATATCCGGCGTATACAGTCAGAGATTTCTTTAACCTGGGAGAATCTATTCACAGAAAATCGGTCTAGATGGACGGACATAACCGGAAATCCTCGTCAAGTTCAGCTGTTCCTGTTAATTATCAGAATGGCTTCTTCGTTTTCGTGAAATATGTTCCCGTTTCTGTCCTTTCGTTAATGGGAGCCGCAGAGAAGGACGCTGCCTGCTGCTCAGATTGATGCCCCGGCCGCTCTCTAAAATGGTTTTCGCATAATTTTATTAATGGAAATAAGGGCAGATGGATTCTGTATGCTGGGGGAAGAGAGGAGAGTAATTAAACATTTTTATTGCTTCCTTCTGCCGAATTCATACATCACCCAAACTTCATAAAGTGCTATTCCGTCTAAGAAGCTGACCTGCATTTTCCACGTTTAATCTGATTTTCCTCTGTAATGCTGACTTGAAATTCACAAGAGTGCCGTAA
The DNA here is from genome assembly GCA_900303285.1 of Rhinella marina. Taxonomy (NCBI): domain Eukaryota; kingdom Metazoa; phylum Chordata; class Amphibia; order Anura; family Bufonidae; genus Rhinella; species Rhinella marina. Next base: position 17,095 of record ONZH01010942.1, on the reverse strand, counting down.
GTTAATTATAAATACGCTATGAAATCCCATAATCCTGTGTGGTGCCGCGCCGGATGCTGCACCGCTAACTGTAGCCAATCTGGTGGCATTAAAAGCTGGGACTAATTATAATAGAAACGTGGATAAATAGATAGATAGATAGATAGATAGATAGATGGATAGATGTGATAGATAGATAGATAGATAGATAGATAGATAGATAGATAGATAGATAGATAGATAATAGATAGATTAATAGATAGATAGATAGATAGATAGATAGATAGATAGATAGATAGATAGATAGATAGATGGATAGATTTAGATAGATAGATAGATAGATAGATAGATAGATAGATAGATAGATAGATAATAGATAGATAGATAATAGATAGATAGATAGATAGATAGATAGATAGATAGATAGATAGATAGATAGATAGATAGATAGATAGATAGATAGATAGATAGATAGATAGATAGATAGATAGATAATAGACAGAAAAAGTAATTCCACAGCACCACCAAAAATGTGCTTAAAAAAAGTTGTGTTTTATTTTTGGTGGTGCTGTGGAATTACCTTTTCTATTCATTGGGAATTTGACCACGTCCGGAGCCGCTGGCACACCACTACATTTTTTTTTACTTTGCTGTGCTGCTTTCATTACGTTTTTTAGATAGATAGATAGATAGATAGATAGATAGATAGATAGATATTTTAACATTTGAATTAAAATTACAAAACTGAATTGTAAAAACGTACATTTTCTTTGGATTAGACAGTATGTAGGTTCTGGGGGTCATCAGGCTTCACCTGTTAGGACCGATCATTCAATGGGTGAAAACTAACGGAAACTATCCAATATTTGTTAAGTCCAAATTTTAGTAACAAAATCCCAGTCCTGCTGCTACGGATGTGTAAATGAGTAAAGAGTTTGTGTTAACCCTGCTATGTCCGTATGTCCCCCCTCAGTGATCGGCTCCTCTTCCTCATCAGACCTCGGGCGATTTTATGTGACTTTTTGATGGCTTTGCTCGCCGCCTTCTTCCACCGGGGGAAGGTCCCTTTTATTACTTGCCAGCGCTGTGGGTTCTTCCTGACACTCAGAACATTTTGTGAATTTCTTCCTTTCTTCTCTGGTTACAATGTTTCCTTCTTTATGTCGCCTCGTATATCACACGTTACATTTTGTTACATAGTTACTGCAGCTTGTCAATGTTTCATCATTTTTTTTTGCCTTTTTTTTATCACAGCGCCTCGATGTTCTGATATTCACCTTCTCCTCACAGACTCCACTTCTAATTGTTCTTGGTACCATAGTGTTCGGTTTATTACTGTGCTGTATGAGTTGGTCATAAAATGGTTCATAAACTTTGTGTTATTGAAAGGACCATTCTGGTATTAGAGATGATGGGGATAACATTTTTAAGACGCTTAAAACTAAAAGGAATATCTGAGAATAAGAAAAACTGAGCTTTTTTCTTTTCTCCAGAAACAGCGCCACTCTTGTCCACAGGCTGTATCAGGTACTGCGGCTGTTCTGCTGAGTCTGGCCGAGCTGCAGTGCTGGACGCAATCCATATAAAGGTGCTTCTACACCGTGATTTTTTGGACCATGACAGCTGTTGTGCGACCAAAGATTGCAGTGTAGCGGGGCTGCCATAGGAATGAATGGGGTTCCAGCTTGACTTGCACGTTTCCAGCAACCATGAAATGCGAGTCACAACAAATGTGCTGCACCCCATTGATTCCTATGGAAGCCCCACCACACTGCGATCTTTAGTCGTGCGACAGCTATGTCTGAAATCACTGTGTCTATGTACCTTAATGCATGCATGTAATGCACCGACATGCTGCGTCCTCTAGGGGGAGATGCTACAGTATTTTAATACACTCTCAATGCAGAGGTCCTGAACTAGAAGACCCCCATGTAGCTCAAAACTTCCTGGTGTGACATTTGACGTTACGTTTTCTAAAACCACACGGCCTCATTGTAGGGTTTGGACATCTTTACATATAATTTAGTTGCTTATTTGCTTCCTAAATGCAAAATTAAGAAGAAACTTTGTAAACAGCTTCTTTTTTTCTAAAAATGCTGCTGCTGTAGAAATATGTGCAGCTCCTTTACATAGCTGGCTGCGGTGCTGCTTCTGTCACACAGACTGTCAGCTCAGGGCTCACAACCTCGTTTTGTCTGGGGAGCAATCATTAGGAGAAACAAAATGGCCGCCGTCCTATTAGTCCACACAAAACCAGTCCTAATCACACAGGAGGACAAGTTACTTCACAACACTGAAGTAAAGAGCTGCCTCATTCGTCCTCTCTGCTCTGCTTGTCAGGGATTATGATCCTGAATAAAGTTTAATATGATATTTAGCTGAATCTCTGTAGGAATGGAGATCATGAGGAGACATGAAGTACAGAGAGGACAGGACAGACTGTGGTAATGGAGACTGCATACAAGTGCTGCTGATCATTACCACATCTGCTCATGAGCTCCATTCCTACAGAGATTCAGTTTAAGTTCTTATCATCTGTATTCAGGATCATAATCCCTGAGAAGCAGAGGAGAGAAGAGGATGAGGCAGCTCTTTACCCTCAGTGTTGTGAAGTAACTTCTCTTCCTGTGTGATTAGGACAGGTTCTGTGTATTAAAGGATGGCGGCCATTTTGTTTCTGACAAAACGATCCATTATAACTAATGAAAGGTATTTGGGAAATATATTTATTATACAGTATGTTTAATTATTTTTCATGTTCTTAATTCCCTGAGAACCCCTTTAAGGAAGAAGGAGAGAACCCATAATCTACAGGGGATGCCACACCATCAGTGTATAGAGAAAGAGGAAAAATCTGCAGGGGAAGAGAGAGGAGGAGAATCACACATACTGGTAGCAGAGTTGGATGCAGCACAGTTGTTATAGTGGTAGGGCAAATGTAGCATTGTTGGATCTATCAGCACTGATCTAGTGGAATTACCAATGTTGCAAAGTTGAATGCAGCAGTAGTAGTGCCAGGCCAATGTAAGAGAGTTAGATGCAGTAGTTAATGTAGTGGTAGGGCCAATGTAGCAGGGTTGGATGCAGCACAGTTTTTGCACTGGTAGGGCCAATGTAGCAGAGTTGGATGTAGCAGCACTAATGTAGTAAAAACTACCAATGTTGCAAAGTTGAATGCAGTAGTGCTGATATATAGTGCCAGGGCCAATGTAAAGAGAGTTAGATGCAGTACAGTTAATGTAGTGGTAGGGCCAATGTAGCAGAGTTGGATGCAGCAGTGTTGATGTAGTGGTGGACATTGTAGCAGAGTAGAATGCAGCAAAGCTGATGTAGCAACAGCACCGTGTAGCCATTAAAGGTCAATACAAAGAGAGAGACAGAGGTTGTTAGGGAAACCCCAGTGCTGGATCTGCGATAGGTGAGTAACATGTTATACTGAACCAACCAAAAATTAGGCTTGCAACCACAGTACTTGGGGGTTTGCTTTGCACTAATATCCAAAACACCAAAAAAGAAAAATAGCCCAGTCCCAAATTATAAAAAACGTATGAATTCATTAAAGATATAATAAATATTGTGCAGCTGTAATGATCGTGACATCAGGGCAGAGCTTTCATATTATAATAAGAATACAGCAACCGCGCGAATGCACATTCCCCGGGGGTCTGTCGCAGGGTCCGGATCCCACCTCTCCACCGTCTTTTGATGCCTGAATACATTTTTATGAAAGGTGTTTACAATGGCGATGAGTTCCTGTATTTATATCGGCCGGGTTCCTGCTGTCTTCTTGTTCTCTGCCTGTGTGGTGTGGATTTAGGACGTGACCACTGGAGCTTCTGGTCTCACAGCTGGACGCGGCGCTGGGATAGAAACCCTTAGAACTGGTTTATTCTACCGCAGGGTTGATGGAGGATATTTACATCAATTACAATAACTTCCTTTAGTATCACAGGGATTTCACCGTCTCTTGAAGTCATCTTTATTCAGCCACCATGACAAGGGAGCCTGGTGGAGGCTTCATTGTGTCGGCCGCCAAGATGAAACCATCGTTTTCATCTCTTTATTTTTATCTGTTTAGTTCTGGGTCCAATATGAAAAGATGAGAAGATTCGACGGAGACAAAAACTCCTATTTATCGTTTTTGTTCTTCTTACATCTTTGGTGCCTTCTACAGAATGGACGATAGATAGAACAAATGATCTTCTAGAAGCCTCTTCTGTTCCATGTCTCGTTAAAGGCTGAGGTCTGTTTGACCTCACTGTGTTCTAAGGCTTTATGACTTTTTTCAGACAGTCATACAATTTATCGCCCAGGGATTTTTCACTCTTGCCCATGAGCATAGTAACATATGATAACATAGTTTATAAGGCTGAGAAAAGACATACGTCTACGCAGTTCAGCCTCGTATCCTGCAAAAGTCGAAGGAAACATTTAGTTTTGAAAAAAAAAAAAAAAAAAAATTCTTGTGTGGCCACCAGTAGGGCTCCATGCACGGTGAATTATCATTCCATTAAAGGGGGGTTTTCCAAGATTCTTATCCTCAAGATAGCGTTTGAAGTTTACAAAGAGCTTAATAAAATATGTAAAAAGGAGAGATAAAATTGGCAAAAATACAAAACGAACAGCAGGTGGCAAAAGAGAGCAAAACAAATCCCCAAAAATTCTTTAAATATATAAATGCTAAAAAAAACCAAGGTCTGAGCAAGTAGGTCCCCTAAATGATGGTAAAGGCTTTTTAGTCACTGAAGATAAGGAAGAGGCAGAGTTACTAAAAGAGATTTTTTATGGTATATACAAAAGAAGAGAAAGGAGCTGATATCTGTGGTGCGGAGGCTGTTAGTCCATCCCAGTAATATACTCAATTGGCTAACTGTAGATATGGTCCAAGATAAGTTAAATAAGATTAAATGTGAACAAGGCTTTGGGTCGAGATGGATTACACCCAAGAGTTCTTACAGAACTCAGTTCAGTCATTGCTGTGCCTGGTTTATAATTTTTAAAGATTCTCTAAGTACTGTTACAGTGCCAAGTGATTGGCGCAAGGAGAATATGGTGCCCATATTCAAAAAAGTATCTAGGTCCTACACATGTAATTACAGACCAGTTAGTCTTGAGAAGAGACGTCTAAGGAAATGGGGGGGGGGGCATGATTAACCTGTACAAATATATAAATGCCCTCAAAAGACAAGGGGGCGCTGCCTCCGACTGGAGAAGAAGCGTCAAAGCTTCTTTACTGTAAGAACTGTGAGTCTGTGAAATAGTCACCTCCAGATGTGGTCACAGCAGGAACAGTGGACGGGTTTATAAAGGGTTTAGATGAATTATTAAAAGTAAATGACATTAATGCTTCTGAAAATGTGTAGAAATCTGAGTCTCAATTCCTTCTGGGATTCACGTTTCCACCGATCCCTTGGTTGAACTTATTGGACTTGTGTCTTTTTTCAACCGTATTAACTATGTAACGATGTAAGATAGGTCATCAGTATCAGATCGGTGGAGGTCTGACACCCGGGACCCCCCGCCTATCAGCTCTAGACCAAGAGACACTCTTTATAACTGCTCTCCACTTTGGCCAAGTGATCAGGAACCTGAAAAGGGACCTCCTTCCTCCCGCCAATATTTTTGAAAATGGGTTTTCTAAATTGAATAATCCCTGGACCATTGAAGAGTATGGAAAATATTACAACCAGGAATTGGCAAATGGGGTTCAAGGTCCCAGAGGTGCCAACCTAATTTATCAGGCATTAATGGCATATCTCGTGGATGGTAATATGAAATTACATGTTCCCTTTTCTGGAGCTCCAGGGATATTACAAGAATAATACCACCAAGCCCCAAATCAGTCCGTCTAGAAGTGTGAATAGAATCTGGGGTGAAGGGGCATTTAGCCGTCTTTGTTGTGGGCACCAATGCACTTGGACCATGAAGTCTCACAATGATCATAAAGGAGGGTTCTCCATTCCTAATCCTGTCTATGAGCCAAAGAGGAGAAGAGCTGAGTAAGGGTGGCTTCCATTTGGATGGACCCATCCTGCTCATGTGTTGCAGAGGTTAAAAGGGTTTTACGAGATTCATTCTGAGTCATTAGTATCTAATCAGTGAGGGTCCAACACCCGGGTCCCCCACTGTGCTGTACTTGGTGGGCACGGAGAAGGCTGCAGTTCTTACCGAAGCAAACAAAACAAGGGATTGGAGTCTTCACAAGGATGAAGCTGATGCTCATATATAATGTTATCTGAAGTGGGTGTGGCTTAATCGTGGGTGGGGCATACCAAACTTGAGGGTGGGCTCCGTGGGCAGCTTGTAGCAAATTTCAAAAAGAGTAGAACCAGTAAATGTGACTGTTATGTGGTGCTAAGCGATCAGTGTGCGGTATGTGAGTGTCATGTGTGCAACATGTGTGGTATGTGTGTGGCAACAAGTGAATGCTGCATTGTGTGTCTTGCATCCTATATGTGAGTGACACATGTATAGCTAGTAATAGGTGACCTCCTATTAGGACATATGGATGTTATAGAGGGGGTTCCCCTGCTGAAGACCCTCCTCTAGTCACCAGCAGAGTCGAGAGATCAAAGAGCAGCTCTGGTGGACTCAATGCAACCATATATACAGGGTCGGCCATTTCTATGGATACACCTAAATAAAATGGGAATGGTTGGTGATATTAACTTCCTGTTTGTGGCACATTAGTATATGGGAGGGGGGAAACTTTTCAAGATGGGTAGTGAAGTCGGCCGTTTTGGATCCAACTTTAGTTTTTTTCAATGGGAAGAGGGTCATGTGACACATCAAATTTATTGAGAATTTCACAAGAAAAACAATGGTGTGCTTGGTTTTAACGTAACTTTATTCTTTCATTAGTTATTTACAAGTTTCTGACCACTTATAAAATCTGTTCAAAGTGCTGTCCATTGTGTTGGATTGTCAATGCAGCCCTCTTCTCCCAGTCTTCACACACTGATAGCAACACCGCAGAAGAAATGCTAGCACAGGCTTCCAGTATCCGTAGTTTCAGGTGCTGCACATCCCGTATCTTCACAGCATAGACAATTGCCTTCAGATGACCCCAAAGATAAAAGACTAAGGGGGTCAGATCGGGAGACCTTGGGGGCCATTCAACTGGCCCACGACGACCAATCCACTTTCCAGGAAACTGTTCATCTAGGAATGCTCGGACCTGACACCAATAATGTGGTGGTCACCATCTTGCTCGAAAAACTCAGGGAACGTGCCAGCTTCAGTGCATAAAGAGGGAAACACATCATCATGTAGCAGTTGAATAGCCCCCCAAGGTCTCCCGATCTATTGTACCGACTCCTAATTGCTAGACCTCCGACCATCCACTAGAGAAGGGATTGTCCACATGGCATCCATTTTCTACCTGATGAGACGTTGGACAACGTCAGCTCTGCTACATGAACACCAAGCTCAGTTAAGCATCAGGAGCGGTTGTGCCGGCGGTGGTTAAACGCTACAGACTTACATTGGACACCAAGAGGCTCCTGCCACCGACACGTAGTAGTTGATGATGCTGAGAACATCGTGGTAAATCAATGCAATGATTTAGTGGAAATAATTGCGAGCCGCGGCTTTAAACGTAACAGCGGCTCCTCGAGGAGTGAATAATCGGGGCCGTAAATAAGACTTCTCAGTCACTTATTAATCATGTCGGTGGGAAGCGTTGAAATCTTATGCTCCATTCAGGTCTCTCCGCCTATTAGAATATCTCATTCGCGCTCGTACTGTTTGACGTGAATGGGGATTTGCATCAGTTTTGAGGAAGAAACGAAACGCGTTTCTTGTCGTTATTATCTCAGATGAGTAGATACATAGATTAAAGGATACATAAATTATCTCATCGATTGTTCATCTGCTGGAAACAAAATTGCAAAGAATTCTTCAGTTCTCAGTCCCCGGCTAACCTGCCTGATTACTGACGGTTCATTAATGGGAACCTCCACCTTTCACCCCGGGTCCACAGTCCGGAAACTGAAAACGCTGTACCTTTCCACTATATCTCCATTCTTATTTTTCTGTAGTTTATTATTTTTCAGTAGAAGTAGGCAAAAGTATTTTGTTGCTACCTGGAAACCGTCAGCAAGACCATACTGATCAGTTTGTTATGTTTTGGTTCATTAATACTTCAATGTAATGGATCAGTTGTAAGAGACCACAAAAAAGGAATGGCTACTTTTCAAGAAACAGTGCCACCCTTATCCAGGGTTGTATGTGGTATTGCAGCTCAGCTCTATTGCCTTAATTAATCCTGTATTGTAATATCAGGCACAATCAGTCAATGAAAACTAAAATGTGCCAGTTTAGTTTCTAGAAATAGCTGCCATCTGGTGCCTCCAAAAGTCACCACATTCTCCACTACGTATTTATGGTAATGTGAATTCAAAAGATTTGAGAAGGAATAAGCTTACGCAGGCTAAGTGAATAAGAGAGGTGTTGGCTTTCAGTTCCATCCAACATCTGTCATACTTATAAGTGGGTCAGACATTACCCAACACAATAGGTGATAACAACCCTCCGTGGGAGGCTCCTGCAGGAGGCAGTAATGAAAATGGCTCTGCTACATTGCTCCACACAGCGCATACTGTATACATGTGTGACCTCAGGTCATGCATCCTCTCCATGTGGCACACACTCGCTCACAGTCCTCAGGCATGGTATACTCACAGCCACCATTATCTGCACACACTGTCTCTCCTTTGCACAGTCTGGTGCACCAGTAGTTTCTCTCCTTATGGTGCTCCTTATGATTTGGCTTATCACAGATCCTCTGGATGCTCACAGAAGCTCTCTAATTGGCTGCACCTGCTCAATACTCCCTCTGCTGTGTGTGTTGCTCTCTAGGCCCTCAGGTGGTACACCCTAGAGAGCATCACTCACCTCCACTTGCTAGCTAACTGTCACACGGAGTACAGCTGCTCCTCTGACTATAATGTCCTCTAGGGCACCTCTATTTATTAACTACGGGAGCAAACTACACCAACCTGGAGATATATTAGGCTTGACCCTCTACACTGACCTCTGACTCAGCCCAGCATTAAGGCCTACATGACAACTAACTCTACACTTGCCAACAACCGACAGTGTGGTCTGTGGTGTTCATGAGGGGATCGCTCCTCAAGCCTGGTACAACCCCCTTCCTGCCTCCTCCCCCCATGTTCTGTTTTTCGTCCACTGTCTTTCATTATGGAGCAGATGTATTGATTTCTTTCTTGATAGAACAGCACTATCTGCATTATGCAGCGTCCCTCGTAATGGCGTTCGGGCAGGAGAGGATAAAAGCCACTTGTGCACAATTGCATTGACAAGGTTATTGAAATGTATAGAATTTACATGCAGGCTTTATTGTAAAACGCTGCGTCCTGGAGATTCTGTGGCTGAATGTTTGAAGATAAATGGAATAACATTTTTCCATTGTGGTTTGAATTTGACATGAAGGTTTTCGGTCTTTGTGTTTCGTTAGGTAACCCGGGAAACCAGCCATTCATTGTCACGGAGCTGTAGGAACGCGTTGACATTGAAACTTACCTATAGAATTTTAAATGAGAAGGTCAATCTGTCAGATTCGGACGCAAAACAATCAACATTTGCGATGTACTGTAGACGGTATTATTATACAACCTGCCGACAATGTGAAACCCCACAACTGGGGAATAAACCGTAAACTGGCGCATTGTGACCTCACATAGCTGACTGTACAGATGGCTGCTTTCCTCCAGAGCTGCTCTAGCCCATGGTTGTGCTTGCTGTTCTAGCTCAACCCTCAGAGCTCAGCTGCAATACCAGACCCAACCTACAGACAAGAGTGTTGCTGTTTTTGGAAAACAGCTGCTATAGTTTTCAAATCTCTACAAATGCCACCAAAACACTGACTTGTTTGAGGTTGTTCCACTGGTTTGTGGTTGCCACTATTTAGATGCTGCACTCACTGTTGACATCTAAGGCATCTAAGGAGTAATGTACAGCTACCACCTGCCGTGGATGGCACATGCTCAGCTCCTAAACCCTATCCATGTCCACACAGATGTATTGTATGTGGATATAAGTTCTTGCCACTGTATTCAGTGGATAACACCAAGGTTACAGTAAGGGATGACCATGGAGAAGGAGGAGCCTGAGCAGCTATGTACTGCCCATGAGGAAGCAGAATTGAGCTAACTTCAGCTTCCCCTTCACTGTATGGGCTAATTGCCCCAGGGCTTCCATCATCTAGAGCTCTTCACTAACCTATGGGACCTCCATCATCTAGAGCTCTTTCACTACCCTATGGGACCTCCATCATCTAGAGCTCTTCACTACCCATGGGACCTCCATCATATAGAGCTCTTCACTACCCTATGGGACCTCCATCATCTAGAGCCCTTCACTACCCTATGAGACCTCCATCACCTAGAGCTCTTCTCTACCCTATGGGACCTTTCATCTAAAGCTCTTCACTATCCCATGACCCATCCGTCATCTCTTCACTTCACCACCTTTGGACCTCCGTCATCTAGAGCATTCCACACTCTACCCTATGAGACCTCCATCATCTAGAGCTCTTCTCTACCCTATGGAAACTCATCATCATCTAGAGCTCTTCACTACCCATGGGACTCCACCATCATCTAGAACTCTTCACTACCTTTTGGACCTCCATCATCTAGAGCTCTTCTCTACCCTATGGGACCTTCATCATTTAGAGCTCTTCACTATCCCATGGACTCCATCATCTAGAGCTCTCCACTTACATACCTATGGGATCTCCATCATCTAAAGCTCTTCACTACCCTATGGAACCTTTACCTTTATCATCTAGAGCTCTTCTCTACCCTATGGGACATTCATTGTCTAGAGCTCTTCATTATCCCATGGGACCTCCATCATCTAGAACTCTTCACTACCTTTTGGACCTCCATCATCTAGAGCTCTTCACTACCCTATGGGACCTCAATTATTGAGAGCTCTTCACTACCCTATGGGACCTCAATTATTGAGAGCTCTTCACTAACCTATGGGACCTCCATCATCTAGAGCTCTTCACTACCCTATGGGACCTCCATCATCTAGAGCTCTTCACTACCCCATGGGACCTCCATCATATAGAGCTCTTCACTACCCTATGGGACCTCCATCATCTAGAGCCCTTCACTACCCTATGAGACCTCCATCACTACCTAGAGCTCTTCTCTACCCTATGGGACCTTCATCATCTAAAGCTCTTCACTATCCCATGGGACCTCCGTCATCTAGAGCACTTCACCACCTTTGGGACCTCCATCATCTAGAGCTCTCCACTACCCTATGAGACCTCCATCATCTAGAGCTCTTCTCTACCCTATGGAAACTTCATCATCTAGAGCTCTTCACTATCCCATGGGACCACCATCATCTAGAACTCTTTCACTACCTTTTGGACCTCCATCATCTAGAGCTCTCCACTACCCTATGGGATCTCCATCATCTAAAGCTCTTCACTACCCTATGGAACCTTTATCATCTAGAGCTCTTCTCTACCCTATGGGACATTCATTGTCTAGAGCTCTTCATTATCCCATGGGACCTCCATCATCTAGAACTCTTCACTACCTTTTGGACCTCCATCATCTAGAGCTCTTCACTACCCTATGGGACCTCAATTATTGAGAGCTCTTCACTACCCTATGGGACCTCATTATTATTGAGAGCTCTTCACTACCCTATGGGACCTCCATCATCTAGAGCTCTTCATTATCTTATGGGATCTTCATCATCTAGAGCTCTTTACTACCCTATGGGATCTTCATCATCTAGAGCTCTTAACTATCCCATGGGACCTCCATCATCTAGAGATCTTCACTACCTTATGGGATCTTGATCATCTAGAGCTCTTCACTATCCCTATGGGACCTTCATCATCTAGAGCTCTTCACTATCCCATGGGACCTTCATCAGCTAGAGATCTTCATTACCCTATGGGACCTCCATCATCTAGAGCTCTTCACTCTAGACCTAAAGGGATTTTCCAGGACTGGGATAAAGATAGGGTCATCGATACCAGATCATTCGGAGTACCCAGCTTTTATCCGCACCGTCGGTTCTAGGAAATAGGAAGTGTGCGGAACTTGAACACCACAGCTCCATGCGCTATGCAGTGGCTACTCACAGGTACTGCAGTTCAGCTCCCATTCTCTTAAATAGGAGCATCAGCTGCAGTACCTGAGACTGACCACAACATACTGCATGGCGCTGTGGTGTTCCAGCTCTGTTCTGGCTGCAGGTAAAAGCTGATTGCGGGTGCTGGTGCCGGGTGCCAGACCCCCCACCAATCTGATACTGATGACCCAACCTATGGATAGGTCATCAATATCTTAGTCTTGGAAAAAATTTTTAAGCAGGCCAAAAAAGAAAAAGTACCCTTGGTGCTATACAGACCCTATTCTGAAGGAAGTTGTGAAAATGGAGAAACCTCAAGAACCGAGCTGTTCGTTTGCACTTTAGGAAATGAGAACATAGATCAAAGAGAAGATGTCATTGCCGTAACTGCAGGTGTTATAGATCCTGCTGAACAGACAGGAAATTAGCTAAAAAATTGTGATAAAAAGTTTCCCAGCCTCAAGGTATCGTGGACGGTCACAGCTCCAGTAATGGAGAAGCCTTATTTATCCATCCACAAGAACAAAGTTGCCTGAGGGCGAAGAGCAGCAAAATCTCATTCAAGACAATGTGAAGTGGAAACGACTGAATACTTAATATGTGGAGGCTCGAAATGTTTTCATAGTTCATGGTCAAATGTAATCTTAAAGGGAATGCATCACTTTACTGTGTAATCTCTACTAAAAAATTAGATTTTTTTTTTAACTTTTTTTTCCTTTCTAAAATTACGGGAGCAGACAAGATGCCTGAGTTGTTTAAACAGCAGTTTCTGAGACCCACCGGGGCTGTCTCACCATAAGAATGTCTGATCAGTGGGGTTCCAACTGCTGGGACTCCTACCGATCATGAGAAAAGGGTCCCTGGAGTACAAGGAGCAATAACTTCTTATGATGGGACAACACCTTTTAAGAAAGCTAAGTGAGAAACAACACATTGACATCTCTGAGAGAGTGTAGTGAGCGTGCTCAGTCTTGTGCAGAGTTTGGAGGAGCGGAGCTGTGATTATATGTTATCTGCCTCAAGCACCCTTTATAATAGAAAGATTCCCTTCCACTGTAATCCTATGTTCTGATTATAATGAGATGACTGCTGATCCTGCCTGTTCAGGATCCTCATCACCTGGCCAGTTGCAAAGAGCGTCTCTGTTTCTGGAGGACTCCTCCCGTCCTGTATTTCACAGAAAAAATCATTGATGTGATTAGACAATGTGCAATACTTCATTCTTCCTGTGGTGGTGCTGCAGGGAAATTGAACGCTTTCTTTTATAGCTAATCGCTGGGGTTTCCAGCAGGGGAGACACTTTGTGACCAGCTTATTGCCAACAAGAGTGGATTGTCCAAAATGGAGAACCCCTTTAAGTAGATTAAGTAATCCTAATTGGTTAACCCAGCATGTGCTAAGAACTGCGTCTGTGCTACGCATATTGCATGCTGCTTGCTCCATCCTGCTGAACTTCAAAGCTGTTCATCAGGGATCTCTCTGTCAGTAGATTTCCTTATAGTGCCCCAGTCATAAATTAACAGTACCCCGGTATTTTTATTATTTCCAGTTGTGCATGGTCCATCTGGATCGCCAGCGGAAACTGCTCCTAAAATGCTAAAAGCCGATTAACTCTGCTTCACTTTTCCCACGATGCAGATTAAATCCAGTGGTAGAGTCAGTACATCAGGTGCCTCCTGTTGCTGATCCAATCTCCTTGCTGATCTGGCTCCTAAGGTCTCTGATTCTGAGACCACAGATACAAAATCTACTGACATGGGGGATCTGTGACCAGTACTGTGATGCTTCTCCACCACTGCAATCTCTTGCTGCTCTTCTGCCTTTTTTGGCTTCTGTGTATTATACGCAGGAGGGATCAACGCTACGTTGGGTCCTCTGGACACTGTTGAGGTGTCACCACATGTTGCTGGTAAACATGGGGCACCCCAAGGGGCAATAAGTCCAGAGAGTTGGGGTCTGCAGTAAACCAGTGAGCTTCTTTACTGGAGGAACTCAAGTGCAAAACAACACAGGGAATGCACTGAGCTGGCTTCTCCAGTCTGCTCCTGGTCAGAATAAGGTTTCATGCTGAGGAAAGGTCTGAATTAGCTGCCCTTCTCTCTCTCTCTCTCTCTTTCTCCTGGCCTTTGGCTCAGTCATCTGGCTCGCTTTCTGGTCAGTGGGCTGATGACCCAGGGTCTGTGGCATAGTATATCTGTCTCAGTGGCTTCTTCTGGGTACTAAAGCAGTCTGGCAGAATCTCTTCTACTAAGCAATGGTCCATATCTGCAGATCAAGGGCCCCATAGCAAGGATCAAACCAGGCCCCCCAACACAGGACAGAAGGGTTTCTCCCTAAACCCCTTTCAATGACCTTTGGGCCATTTTTCCACTGCTTCATTTGCTAAATGTTTTTTCTTTAGAGGGAAGAGTCCTGACCAAGTTTTTACCCCCAGTAGTAGAAGAGGAGATGATCCCAACTAAGACTGGGCCCCCTCTTGCCCTGGGCCCCATGGCAGTCGCATGGTCTGCCTATATGGTAGTTACGCCCTTGGTCTCTACTGAGTCTACTAAACACTCGTCCCTATTTGCAGACAACCAGGGGCTCTCTAGATGAACTAGAACCATCCAGTGGAAAGGTGGAGTAGAGAAGCACAGGCTCAACAAAAACATTGTTACAATTTCTGTGTGTCATAGACTTGTATAGCGCTTCAGTACAAGTCTATGCAAGTCTATGGGAATGAATAAGCAGTTTTTCCAGATTCAAGCAAGTGTTCAGACATAAACAAATAGCTAAACTAGACCGTCAGAAGGTCAGTGTGTCTGTTTTTTAATTTCTTCCAATAGTTTATGCATTAACCCTTTCCATGGTGCAATGCAGCTATTGTGTAATAACAGCGCAAATGAACAGAGCATATATTACAATAAACATATAAATGAATTTGAAACAGTAAAAGTGCACAAAACATAAATCACAGTGCAAGTTAAGTGCAATAAAGTAGGGAGTTTATGGCTTTGTGTAGTAGCAATAAGGACGAATGTCCACAAATGTCCACAGTCCCAAATGTTACCTATGCTGACTTGCTTAGGTCACCCACACCTTGTCCTAGGACGGACATCAAAACGGACACTTTAACTTTTATCATTGAGGCCCTGCACGTCTGTTATGCGTTATTACAACGGATCTGAAATGAGGTTCTATTAATGACTTGCTTAGTCTGGCTTTTTCTGGGTGGGATTTTGATTTTTATGCCTTGTTTAAATCCCTTATCGTTTCTGTGCCTCTTTGCCGGGTTTAGTGACAGCTCTGTGCTGTTGTTTCCTGAGTCTTGAACCTTCGTCGGTTCGGTTTGTTTGACTGCATCCTGGGACTTGTGGTTCCGCAGTCTTATTGCTGTCTGCATTGTAGTTGTATTTTTTAAGGGTTCAGCTTTCTGTTTGGGTTTTTTGGGGGGTCATTTTCTTTCAGTTCAGGTGTATTACCAACATTCAAAGCCTGTTGCCATTTCTTGTCAGTCCCATTGCTGGACTCCATCTTGCTCATCCATTGCCAGCCTCATCCAGTTTTTGATTATCTGTCAGTTAGATTATTATACTGTATCCGTCAAGCTGATATGCACTTTGTATAACTCTTCTGGTGACCATCAGGTTGTTACCTGTTTCTGCTCTTCTGAAGTCCTGGGATTATCTGAGCACCAAGAGCCACTGATTCAGACTGCTATTGGTGAAGTCAAGTTCTGCAGTCTTGCAAATAACACTGTGCAGCTCTCTGCCACACGTGCTTCTGCCATGCTTTCCTCCTTCTCTCTGCAGAACTCTTCCCCTTGGGAACTAGCGGTGCCTTCTACTGCATGCTACAAGGGGATATGCTGATTAATGACTACATACCCAGCCAGTACGGGTGCAGCTCTTTTGCAGTAGAAGCTCCTATAGGCAGCAGTCTCCTCGATATCTTCTTACTGTTGCAATTTGCATTCTGCTTTTATCCATTTTGTAGCACGTTGTTCGTCACCAAAATAAACATTAATTAAAGCAATCAATGCTAAATCAGAGAGGTTCACTGGAAAGTGTGAATTAATTTTTTTAGCAGTGACATAAATGAAGGTTTGTAAGTTGCCCGGATTTGCCTGGAAACGTTCTAAACGAAAAAATAAGATTATTGAAACATCAGCAAATAAAAATCTATAGAAAACCTGCGCAAGCAAATAAATAATGCATTGTGCGGACGGCCACTAGAGGCCACTGTTGTCTCACCGAGCCTGCACCTCTATGGCTCACCGACGGGCAGAATTCAGCAGCTCCGGTGCAGTAAAACATTATTATATAGTTGACTTTGGCATAGTACATTTCTACCATAGAAATGATGGCTTACCACATAACGCGGCCTCACTCAAGCTGCTACCTTCTGGAAACGTTCCTGGTACAAGGTCTATTGCTTTTTCTAGCATCCAAAGGGTTTTTCTCGTGATTTCCAAGCAACTCACAATGCAAAGCAAACTAAGCTCGTGCCATATAATGAGAAAAAATAACTAAATTCACTGCATGCAGAAACCACGTCACTGTGGACTATGGGCTGTGCTTACCTTGTCCTGAAGAAGAGCTGCAATACCAGGCATGACTCAAGATCAAACTCAATTGTATAAATATGTGAGCTCCCCCTTGTGGCAGCTGCAGGAAGTTACCATCAGTCTAATCTCCGACCACCTGTAGTCGTGCTCCACCGCCACCACCGCAGACCATCAGTCCCCTCTTCTTACTCGTATTTGCCATAATTATACAAAATGTTTTATATTCGCAATATTTCACATTTTATTTGTAATAAATAGAAATGTATTGTTATCCATAAAGCCCTAGGCCTAGAAAACCTTAGCATCAGGTCCTGACCTTTGTCACTGCTGCCCATGGACAAGCAGTAAGTCCTAACTGAAGCTCAGGAGAACACAAAGTGGTCTAATCCGGCAGACGCTGCAGGCATCGAGAAGTTATTTCTGGAAAGCGACCAAATCTAC
>ONZH01010941.1:0-73836 GCA_900303285.1 Rhinella marina | reverse complement strand
TCTGTCTGATTTGCTCAGCAAGGTGCGCCGCATCTGTGCGCATTTCCGCAAGTCGACCACAGATGCTGCCACTCTCAGGGTAGCGCAGCGCCGCCTACAACTGCCCGCTCACCGACTGTTGTGCTACGTGCCCATAAGATGAAATTCGACATTAAACATGTTATCCAGAGTTTACCAGCAGCGCAGAGCGATTGTAGACTGCCAGATGTCAACTTCCTTCCTCAAGTCTACAATAAGGAGTGGACGTGGATGTCTGATATCTGCCAGGTGTTGAGCAACTTTGAGGAGTCAACCCAGATGGTCAGCGGCGATGCCGCCATTATCAGCCTCACCATCCCGCTGCTTTGCCTGCCTATCCCGTGACCCTCGTGTTAGAAGCATTTTTTCAAACACCGATTACTGGGTGTTCACTCTCCTGGACCCATGGTACAAGCAGAACCTTTCCACTCTCATCCCTGTAGAGGAAAGGAGTATGAGAGTGAATCAATATCAACAGGCCCCGGTGCACAAGCTGAAACAATCCTTCCCATCTGACGCCGCTAGCGGCAGAGGGCACGGTTCTATGGGCCAAGTAGCGGGGGAGAGGAGGCGAGCAGGCAGCTTGTCCAGCACTGGCAGGGGAACGCTCTCCAAGGCCTTTGCCAGTTTTATGTCACCCCAGCAAGACACTGTCACCTGTCCCCAGTCTAGGCAGAGTAGGGGGGAGCTGTACAGAAAGATGGTGAGGGAGTACCTAGCTGACCATACCAACGTCCGGACCGATCACTCTGCTCCATACAACTACTGGACACGTGGCCTGAACTGGTGCTGTACGCCTTGGAGGTGCTGGCCTGCCCTGCCGCTAGCATGTTGTCAGAGCGGGTATTCAGTGCAGCTGGTGGCATCATCACCGATAAGCGTACACGCCTGTCAACTGACAGCACTGACAGGCTGACGCTTATTAAAATGAATAAAGACTGGATTTCACCGGAATTCAAATCTCCTCCGGGGGAAAGCAGCTAAAGATTAACATTACTTATGTATCCGATTCCTCTTCTCTACTCCTCCTACTCCTCCTCCTCCTTGTCGTCTTTGCCTAACGCTGACCCAAAAAACGCCATTTTTTAGAGGTCCAACTGGCACTCTTTTACCACAATTTTTCAGGAGGGCCCCCAAAAGGCCCTCTCTTTAAACAATTTTTCCGGAGGTCCACCTACAGGCCCTCTCTCTAAATAATTTTTCTGGAGGTCCACCTACAGGCCCTCTCTCTAAATAATTTTTCTGGAGGTCCACCTACAGGCCCTCTCTCTAAACAATTTTTCCCAGAGGGCCCCCTACAGGTCCTTTCACCAAACAATTTTTCCAGAGGTCCACCTACAGGTCCTCTCTCCAAACAATTTTTCCGGAGGTCCACCTACAGGCACTCTCTCCAAACAATTTTTCCGGACGTCCACCTACAGGCCCTCTCTCCAAACAATTTTTCCAGAGGTCCACTCTCTAAACAATTTTTCCGGAGGTTCACCTACAGGCCCTCTCTCCAAACAATTTTTCCGGAGGTCCACCTACAGGCCCTCTCTCTAAACCATTTTTCCACAGGGCCACATAATGCGATAGACGGGAATCGAACCCGGGTCAACTGCTTGGGAAGCAGCTATGCTCACCACTTTACCACCAACAGCCATAGCAACTGATAAGAACAGATACTAAACTTGATGTAAGCCAACATTTCGACAATCAATAACCCGAAAAGGGTCCGAACGTCGAGCCCGGCGTTCGGCCACCCTGAGCATTTCTCAAGGAGAGAGCCTCCAGGCCCTCAACATACAGGGCCACGCTAAATTTTTTATGTGCTCTACCTGCTACCATCGTGTAGCTCGGTCACTCTGACCGAGTCTGACCCTGGGGCCGCTCATGTACTGCCCACTTGGAGGATTTCGGGGCCTACCTCGGTCACGGTTTCTCAGACTTACTATGCCTCTTCCTCCAACCCCTCCTCCTCCTCCTTCGAATTACCATCCGTGCTTAACCTCCTGCTACCTCAGTCTAACTCGGTCACTCTGTTGTCACTGCCATGCTGCATCAGGCTTATGCCTGCATTGTGTGGCTGGGGATAGGAGAGCAGTGCCAGCATGGGCATGGGTGATGGACCTTCGTTGCACCTAGTTGGGTGCTTCCCTATATATTCCCACCATGCCAGCCATGGGTTGTACATAAACTAATAACAGGAAAAACAAAAAAAAATGAGAAAACTATTTTACAGGAGGGTCAACCGCAGATACTCCAAAGCAATTTTACATGAGGGAGTGTCTCCCCGTCTGCCATCGTGTTCGGTCAGGCTGTCAGTAGGTACACCACCTCTGTCGTCCGCAGAAGCGGCCACAATGAGGAAGGCTACAGTAAGAACATCCCCTTTTCAATTGAGAACAAGTGGAGAATTGTAGGAGGATGACAGTTTTCTTCGGCAGTGGATTCACCTTCCCCTTTATCATTGCCAGACATGTTGGATTTGTATAAAATCAAAAATTATTGTGGTATAAACCTTCTAATGCTATATTTTAAGAGGTGTGGGCCTGCACTATGATGCCATTTGGAGGCACCATATGGCAGCACATGAAGTGCCTATGGCTTTGTGGTAAGGAACCATATTGGTACTATCTCTATAAAAGGTCTGGTACAAAGTTTTGTGCAAAAAGACAATATTCAGCATTCTAGGGAATCAAATGCATTTAAAATGACTCTGGAAACTACTGCATATTCAGACTGAATCTTCACCAATATTTGAAACAATTTTTAAACAATAGCACTTTATATAGAATTATATTTGGCAGAAGTAGAAGGGATAAAGTAGGCATGGGCTGAGGCACCTGAGCCTGACATTACTGCAGCATCATAACGAATAGAGGTTGGTCCACCCTTGCCGGGTGCAGGATGCGGGTGGTACATAGAACATGACCTTTCTGTCATTCTCTCTTTTAATCATCAGATAAAGAACTAATTCTGCGTTATGCTCCAGTGTGGCCAGACAAGGCTGCCTTATGAAACATGAGTTTAATACAAACTGACAGCTTTTTGCAACAGTTCATACCTTGGAGTTTTCTGTCTGCGGGCTGACAGCGCCTGTTGTTTGGGAATTAAGGCTCCATTTAGCAGAACATTCCTAAACAAATGTGTTGAGTAAGCCATACTGTATATGGAGAAAGCTGCACCTTGTTATAGGTTCATTTATGGTCCATAAATCCCCATGCTGCAGTCTTCTACAGGTGTCACCATGCACCTTCTAAACTACCTCCAGCAACAAGGGAGATTTCAATGGAAAGACATTGCATGATTGCATCACATCAGTGGAAAAGGTGCCAAGACCACAGCAATCCATGGTTACTGACCTTCATCAGTGTTAAGGAAAATTCTACAATCCGCTAAAGAATATGCATCAACTTCTACCATACCATTAAACAGAGCTACCAGGTATAACCGTAATGTGAAGAGTGAAAAATATGGTTCTTTTATAAAGCAGATTTGAGATAGATGATAGATAGACAATAGATATATAGAAAAACAGACAGATAGATAAATAGATAGATAGATAGATATGAGGTAGGTAGATAGATAGATAGATAGATAGATAGATAGATAGATAGATAGATAGATAGACAATAGATATATAGAAAAACAGACAGATAGATAATATATAGATATATATAAAAGAGATAGAGAGATGATAGATAGATAATAAGATGATAGATAGACGGACAAATAGATACATAAGAGAGATAGATAAGAGAGATGGATGGATGGATAGATAGATAATAGATAGATTAGGTTGAGATTACACAGAAATCTTTACAGGCAGCCCATTGCATTCCTCCTGACTACAATGGCCATTTCACAGTTAAATTTGGAGTGCCAGTCTACAAAAAGTTTCCATGTGGTCCCTGTCAAATGATTTGAGCTGGTGAAGAAAGGAAATGTGAGCATCTCAGGATGCTGCTGCTTGAGAGCATCTGTGAAGTCATGGATATTTGTTTGTGTTTCATTCTACGCCTATAGTTACTCTCAATCAGAAGATGAGAGATATAACAATATGCTGGTCCTGCAGCAGCTTCTACTGCTGATCATCTGAGCACCCCCTGCTTTATGCTCTTAACCTAGTGCAGGGATGGCCAAGCTGCGGCTCTCCAGCTGTTGCAAAACTACATCTCCCAGCATGCCCAGACTGTCTACAACTATCAGTCTACAGCAGGGCATGGTGGGAGTTGTAGTTTTATAACAGCTGAGAGCCGCAGGTTGGCCATCCCTGAACTAGTGCAACACCTGACTGCACAAATGTATTGACCTATGGAGGGCATTTACGTTTTTTATCTACTTGTCTTTCTGCCCATTTCGATCGTTTTGGACCAGGACTTGACATACTGTAATAAAAACATTCTATCAGAATGAACACCATCCATCAGGCAGCAGGATCCACTACAACTAAGAGGCATCTAATACAAAGGATAGCAATCTCTAGCTTTACCCTCAATCTGCATACCTTGTAGCATGGGGCATGCTGAGATCTGTAGTGTATCTCCAGGACTAATATCTTAGGCAGTCAACCTGTATTTTTCTGAAATACACAGATGAGACAAGCAGCATACAAGCTGTATAAAGGTGGTTTTAGGCTAGGGCTACATGGCGACAGTTGTCGCGCGACACCCGTCACAACCAGGATCCCTGAGTAGCGGGGATCCCATAGAAATGAATGGTATCGCCGCGGCAGTCGCAAGAAATCCAACCATGTTGGATTTCTTGCGACTGCCACGGCGATCCCATTAATCTGTCGCCGTGTAGCCCTAGCCTTACACAGAGTCTTTTTTGGCATTTTATTATGTTTTTTGTCCTTGTGGTTTTGCTCCGTTTTTTAGGCAGAAAATATCACCTCCAGATATTGGCTATAAGTTTATGTAAATTATTAAATGCAATACAAACATGTTTTTAAGGCATAGTTCACTTCACTTGTGTTGCATTTTTGGATCCACTGTGTGTTTTTCTTTTATTGCAGCATGCTCTGGTTGTGTCACGTTTTGCCTCCTTTTCTGTCATTTTTGTCCCGTAGACATATATTGTTTTTTTGTTGTTTTTTTTGCTTGATATAATGTAAGTGGCAAAGTGTGTTGCTTTTTTATGGTGTGTTTACATTTTATTTTTTTACAATATCTTTTTTCTAGCTTATCTATACAGGAAGTGACATCAATGGGGGTAAATACTTTCCTATATAAAAGTTCAGTAATTGAATAAAATGGCATAATAAACACATGAGCAAAAATACATTATTTATTTAACAAAACCCAGTCAAAAGGAACAAAAGCACCACTAAAACATAAACTAAATTATAACACTAGATTGGTGTCTTTGGATGTGTGTTTTTTTCCAAAAAATATAGCATGTTAGCACCCTAATAGAGTTCTGGGCAACATTTTCTCACAGCCTGACATAAATCATATACTGTAGCTATCTATCCAGGACAAAAAAAAGAAATCCAAACCTGGTGGATGCCAAATCACAGAAAAAAAAGATGCTGGAAAATTGGAAGCAATGATGCCAGTGTGAACAGAGCCTAGCATATGGTATGCAGTCAGTCAGTTGATGTTGAGATCAGTTGTGAATGTGACTTCAAAAGTCAACAGGAAGAAAAATGTAAATCACCAGTTAAATAATGTCAATGAACCTAATCCACATAGCCATACATACACATACACACGTCCATACATCCATAGTACATTGTGCCCTATTTATACCTGCTGGCATAGCCTACACCTGATAACACCAGTATTCTTCTCCTAGCTATTATTAGGAATTATTATTTGCACAGTATATAATAAAGTGACCTTCAGCTTTTCAATGTTCAGGCAAAACTATTTGTAGAGGTATCTGAACCTGCCGGTTATTATGGGACTTGCTCCACTGTGATCCTCATGACTGAATGTTCAGTTTTTCTCATGTTACCATGACATACTGCGAGTATTATTTAATAGATCACAACTTGAAACCGACACGTAGCGTCACATACATATAATCATCACCGCTTTGATCAGGCTCAGGAAAGACAGATTGCTGGACTGATCATCTCTTATCAGAATGACGTCAATCACGGGCAACCTCTGATGCAACTTATTTCATGTTTACATCTTATTGAGAACAATCCTTCACATGTTGGCCAATTCATGGGGAAGGGTTTGAAAGAACGGAGAAAGTTGTCAGTAAGGAGATGCAGCATGTGTTCATGGGTTAATAATGAATATATATAAAAAAGAGTAGTACTTACAGTCCTCTGAGACGTAGCCAGATCTTCTCAATCTGTTCCGGCTGCAGATACTTCAGTGAATTGCTCTCGAATTCTTCGATTTCCTTAGTAGGTGACTCCATGGCTATAGGTATGCGACTTTGGTTGAAGCTCATGAAGGATGGTTACTCCGAACAAACAAATACCAATACATGCACAGACAGACACTGCAAACTTCACCTTTAACAGTGACGGGGAGCGTCAAACATTTTCTAATTGTTTCTTCTTCTTTTTTTTCTCGTTACTGTTGCTTTTAACTTATTTTCCAGATTATTAGAAAAAGTGTACACGGTCAGCAGAAGCTCCAGGTGTATACTGGGGGTAGCTGTGGCAGAATGCCATGATCCTGAGTCTGATGTAAGGGATTAGGCTGATCTCTTGATTGAAATCACTACAGTTTTTTTTGTTTAAAACGATAAGCCAGACAAACAATCGGTAATACCAGCTGAAGACTCATTGGAAAAAAACCCTGTGACAACAAGCTGGGGAGTGCAGAGCAGAGGCATCTGCACAGCTTCCAATGTGTCTATTGCTCCCATTTGATGGACCTTACGTGTTCTTTACTCCAGGATGCTCTGAATGCCAGCCCTTGTCCCCTCCAGCTCTGCTTCTCCCTCCCCCTATTCCTTGCCTCTCTCCTCCCTTCTATCCCTTTTCTACTACCAGCAGCTCCGCTGACAGGCGAGGGAGATGACAAGTGAGGGAAAAGTCATCCCATAGCCAGCCAGGGATATGCCTCTAACACATGCACACACACACATACACTCTTCTCCTCTCATGCACAGATGCACTAAGCAGGCTGCAGGAAAAATTGGCTGCTACTTGAAAGAAATGGGGGTGGGTTGAAGGAAAGTAATAATAAAACTGGCTCTCATTAGCACAGTGATCCATGGGAGGAGATACTGGCAAGGTGCTGTTTCGAGCACATTCACAACAACGACCCAGCTTGTAAGGTTTCAAGTTGGCTGAGAGAAGAAAAATCAGTAGTATCGCACACTGAGACGCAAGAGCAAATGTAGAATCCACAGAGAAGACGTTCTCTGTTATATTCCCCTGGGACAAACTGTCCTGTAAGATACAGAGCTGCCAAAAATGAAGCACTTAGTGAGATTTCCTTTCCAGCATGCTAGTTTCTCATCCTCATCAGTAGGAAAAGCCATATTATACGAAGTGTTCACAGACCACACTAAGGGAGAATCAGAATAAAGTCACATACCATATTAATTTCTCCTGGATGCCCCAGGCATCAGGGCTTACCCATCAACTGACCTTTTTCATTCACATGTTGGCAAGTCACATGGGAAATGATCATTGTCACTTTCTAGCCGTAAGATTTTTACAGTTTTGTATCCAAGATAAAACTAGGAACTACTCCGTACAAGGTTAGGGCTCCACAGTAACTTATCATATGTCAAGTCACGTAATAATCACATAATATCAATGTTTTATAAGAATCCTAAGGAAAATATATCTGTACCTATGACAATGGCTAACCTGTTGCATGTGCACTTGGCAGCTGAAGACATCTGTGTTGGTCCCATGTTCATATGTGCCAGCATTGCTGAGAAAAATTATATAAGATATAAGATTATATGCAAATGAGCCTCTAGGAACAATGGGGGCTTTGCCGTTACACCTAGAGGCTGCCATGCCCTCTCTGCTTTGACATGGCCATGCATAATGACATTTACACTGCCTGGCCCTGTCAAAGTGCAGAGAATGTGGAAGTTGCAGAGAGAGCAAAGCCTCTAGGTGTAACAACAACGCCCCAGTTGCTCCTAAAGGCTCATTTGCATATATAAAAACATAATTGTTCTCAGCAATGAGGGCACATATGAACATGGGACCAACACAGATGTCTTCAGGTGCCAAGCGCACATGTAACAGGTCAGCTAGTTTCATAGGTACAAATCTGCTGACAGATGTACTTTAAACAACATTACACAATGAGATTTTAGCGCTTGACGAATACCATGAGGTACACTGAGGGAATGGCAGACACCTAGTCTGAATTACAAGGAGCAATTATACCAGTTTTAAAATCTGTTTAGTACAATATTGAAAACTACTTAAAGCAACCATTCAGTTCAATTTAAAAAATCACATTAACAAGTAATCAACAGAGCACTTACCAGGTGGTGTCATTTTTATCTTGTTAGGGCTCATTCACACGACCGTAAGGGCTCTGTGCCCATGCAGTGGACTGCAGATAGTGGTCCATAATGCACGGGCACCGGCCATGTGAATCCTGTATTGCAGTGCGAACCCATTGACTTGAATGAGTCTGCGATCCGTAAAATACGGAAAAAGATATGACATGTCCTATCTTTTGTGGACTGGAAGAACAGCCCCAAAAGCCAACTGAAGTGCTTCCTGGTGTTTCCGCAGGCTTCCAATCAGTGCCGCGCTCTGCAAAAGATAGGACATCTTTTGCTGAATTTTGCTGATCGCAGACCCATTCAAATCAGTAGTCAAGACACTTCCTGCATGGTCAGCCATGCTCTTGGATTGGCCAGCACTGCTCATAAGAGGGCAGCAGGAAGTATATTGGACTACTTAATTCACAGTGTGCCTCAGGTAGACTGAAAAGCGATGCAGCCATCTGGAATGGCAGAAGAGGAGTCCGAGAACTGGTGGATGAGCTGAAAAGATAAAAAGAAGGTCACCAAGTAATTCTTCTGTTTATTCCCCAATTATGAGACGACACTCCCAGATCAATCTCCCCCCTCCATTTTGCAAGGGAACTGGTATACATAATCAAGTGTTTTTGTTATGTCCTTACCTGCTATGCCAGTGGGCACACTTCTCCTTACACAGCGCCATCGGCGTTAGGTATCCATGGTAACCGGACTGGGCGTCCAAGCACAGGAGACATGGCCAATAGCGGCCAGCGCCGACACACCCGGTGTGAGGTCAAATGACTCATAGCATCCCATGTGACCAGAAGTGAGACCTATTTAAACTGCCCAAGGATGCCTGTCAATTGGTCTTCTTACCAGACTAGCCTCTTTAATTATGCAAAGTTTCTCAGGTTGCCCTTGACTATTTTCCAGCACTGGGATATCCTGTTGCTAAAATGGTAATCTCTTTATAGTGGCAGTTAACTTTTGGTAGTCCCTTAATTTTAGATCATAGAATTATCAGCAATGTAACTTCTTAACATAAAGACAAATGGTTTGCAAAGTTTTCTAATAAAATTTAACAGCAGGCAGATCTCTCTCACAGCCGTAAATCTGCCATATACTTCATTAAACCTTTGTGCCCTGTTGCATCAATGTATTCACTGTGAGGGTTAATTACAACTGGCAAACTAGTAACATTAATGCATCCCATAAATCACTGAGCCCTCACAGTGAATAAGGAACACTAGGAAAGAGAATAGACATAAGATGGTCTCATGCACATGACTACGTGCAATAAGATGTGCCGTATTTTCCTATAGTGTTTCTAGGGGAAGAAAATGATGGGGAATTCTGTGACTTTTAATGCAGACATCGGGGAAGAGTTACCAGTATTATGATGTGTAAACTGAGACTAGACAGTCTAAGGATCAGGGGTGCAACTAGCCTTTTTGCTGCCTGAGGCAAAACCCCTTCCCCTGCTGATGCCGGAGCATTAACCCTCGCACTGCCACGGTCAGCGCTGACCGTGGCACGTGCGGTATCCTGAAGGGTTAAGATGTCCATCGGGAAGGCAGCCCGATGGCTTCCTTAGGTATTGGGGCTGTCTTCTACGGAAGACTGTGAGATCCAGCCCCCTGGAACTCACAGGAAGCAGGCTGTAAGTGTCCCAGACTGGGACATAAAATAAAGTGAAAAAAGCAGTTAAAAAAATAAAGTTTTACAAAAAAATAAAAGTTTCAAGAAAAAAAAAAAGCATCCTTTTCCCAAAATAATGTTAAAAAAATATAAAAAATAGGGAAAAAAGAAAAGTAGTTATATTAGGTATTGCCGTTTCCGTCTCGACCAGCTCTATGAAAATATCACATGATCCACCCCACCAGGTGAACGCCGTAAAAAATAATAACAGTGTACAAAAAGCCATTTTCTGGTCACCTTGCCTCACAAAAAGTGTAATACCAAGCAATCAAAAAGATGTATTTATCCCAAAATGGTACCCATCAAACCATCATCTCATGCCACAAAAAATGAAACCCTACCTAAGACAATCGGCCAAAAATTAAAAAAATAGGGCTCTCAGAAAATGGCAACACAAAAATAAGATTTTATTCTGTTCAAAAAGGCTTTCACTGTGTAAAACTTAACAAAAATAAAAATGATAGACATATTAGGTATCGCCGCATCCGTAACAACCTGCTCTATAAAAATATCACATGAGATGGCCACTCAGCTGAATGCTGTAATTTTTTTTTTTAAACTATGCTAAAACAGTAATTTTTTGTCACCTTGCCTCACAAAAAGTGTAATACCAAATGATCAAAAAGTCTTATGTACTCCAAAATGTTACCAATTAAACCATCATCTCATCCCGCAAAAAATAAAGCCCTACATAAGACAATTGCCCCCAAAATAAAAAAAATATGGCTCTCAGCAAATGGCAACACAAAAACAAGATTTTATTCTATTCAAAAAGGCTTTCACTGTGTAAAATTTAACAAAAATAAAAATGATAGACATATTGGGTATCGCCGCGTCAGTAACAACATGCTCTGTAAAAATATCACATGATATGCCCCCTCAGGTGAATGCTGTAAAGATATTTTTTTAAAAAAACTATGCCAAAACAGCTATTTTTTTCAACATTCCTCACAAAAAGTATAATACCAAGCAATCAAAAAGTCTTACATACAAATCTGCACTGCAAAAGCCATAATGCGCTCCTTCTGTTCTGAATCTTGCCAAGTCCCCCCACAGCAGTTTACCACCACATATGGGGTGTTGCCGTTTTCAGGAGAAAATGGGTAACAAATTATGGAGTGCTTTTTCTCCTGTTACCTCTTGTGAAAATGAAAAATTTGGGGCGAAAACGTCATTTTATTGGAAGAAATGAAACTTTTCATTTTCACAGCCAAGTGTTTCCAAATTCCATAAAACGCTTAGGGGGTTAAAGTGGTCAGTACCTCCCTTAATATTCTTTAAGGGGTGTAATTCCCAAAATGGGGTCACTTTTTGAGGGTTTCCACTGCAGGGGTACGTCAGAGTCTCTTCAAATACAAAATGGCGCCTAAAAACCATTCTAGCAAAATCTGCCTCCAAAATCCATATAGCGCTACTTTCCTTCTGACCATTGCCACGTGCCCATAGAGCAGTTTACCACCACACATGGGGTATTTCTGTAAACTGCAGAATCAGAGTAATATATATTGAGGTTTTTTTTTGCTGTTAACCCTTGTTGTGTTGCAAGAAATAAATATTAACATGAATAATCTACCAAAAAAGTGACATTTTGAAATTTCACCTCCATTTTCCTTTAATTCTTGTGGAACACCTCAAGAGTTAACAAAGTTTGTAACATCAGTTTTTTATAATTTGAGGGGTGTAGTTTCTAAAATGGGGTAATTTATGGATGGTTTCCATTAGGTAAGCCCCTCAAAATCACTTTATAACTGAATTGGTGCTCAAAAAATGGTTTGGGAAATTTTGTTGAAAATTTAAAAAATTGCTAAACTTCTAAGCCCTCTAACTTCCTAAAAAAATAAAATGACATTTACAAAATGATGCCAACATAAAGTAGACATATGGGGAATGTTAGGTAATAAATATTTTATGAGGTATCACTTTCTGTTTTGAAAGAGGAGAAATAGAAATTTTGAAAATTGCGAATTTTTCTAAACTTTTGGTAAATTTTGGATTTTTTCATAAATAAAGGTGAAATATATTGACTCAAATTTATGACTGTCATGAAGTACAATGTGTCACGAGAAAAGAATCTCAGGATGGCTTGGATAAGTAAAAGCGTTCTAAAGTTTTTACCACATAAAGTGACACACGTTAGATTTGCAAAAATCGGCCTGGGATTTAAGGTGAAAAGTGGCTCGGTACTGAAAGGGTTATAGACATACTTGAAAAACATTACATACAGAGCTACAAAACATACAGGGTAATACAGCACCATACTATGCCCACTGTGCTTCGCAATACTAGACTGCAGAAACAGATGATCCCCTTTCTGCTGCCCCCCTCTTGCCCCTACCTGGTGCTGCCTGAGGCAATCGCCTCACCTCGCCTCATTGGTGGTGCACCCTTTCCAAAAATGAGCCAGATGTATCATAGTCATGCTGAATGAAGAATTTGGTGCATCTTTAGACTGTCTATACCACCTATTAGTTTTCACAATGTTGTGACTTAAGCCACACCCATTTGTGCTAAGCCACACCCCTTCAGTGTTATGTCATTCTCTCTTACCAAGGTGCAAAAAATGTCTAATATTTGGGAGCATCACATGTGCATCTGAATTCTGCTGCTGAGCCAAATTCTGGTGCATTTTCATTAGTAAATATCCCCAATTCTGAATAGCTCCATATTCTAACATTACTATCATACTCCTACTTTCAATCTGTACCTCATAGAACAGGGAAGAATTCTGAAATATGTGCCATGAGCCTGTAGGCTTCAGGCACGCTAAAAACTTGTGTGTATGTAGCCCTCAGGACTCTGTGGGCCACCAGGTGAATTCTTCTGCTACACCATACGTTCCCCTACAAATATATGCTTCTAGAAGAAAATACCCCAAAAGTACCACAAGAACAGGTATTAGAGTTGCTGTGCTACAAGGAGATTGTGTAACCCAAAACTGATGCTGGAAGATCTGCCAAAGAACATAATATGGTAAAAGGTTCATGATGTTTAACTGATGTTTAACTCTCCCACTGTCATCTTTGTGAGGTGGGCACTTTGACAGGTGTTAGGATGGTTTCATATGCCCTTTTGGACCAAAAAACATAGCAGATGTTAGATGCTGACCAACACAAAATTCCAAAACATTACTGAAGGAGAGTGTGACAAGTGCCGGAAAGAGGCATAGCCAACAGCCAAGACAAATTTGCCAAAGATTTCTATCTAAGCTCACAAACTGCTAGAGGATGCCCCTAATGTATGATGAGGCCTGTG
The DNA here is from genome assembly GCA_900303285.1 of Rhinella marina. Taxonomy (NCBI): domain Eukaryota; kingdom Metazoa; phylum Chordata; class Amphibia; order Anura; family Bufonidae; genus Rhinella; species Rhinella marina. Next base: position 60,468 of record ONZH01010941.1, on the reverse strand, counting down.
CTTCATTATACATTAGGTGCATCCTCCAGCATTGCAGGGGATATTAAGACTGGGCCAGAAAGATTGTTTAAAGATTTAAGTCAAATTTTAGTTGTCTTATTTTTTTTTTCAGATTTTTACGCCAGAAATTTTGGGGCATTTTAGCACCCTAGACTACATATCCATTTCAACAAATCCACTCCCCCTTGTTGACCATGGAGAAAATAAATGTGTATGAGACATGTTGCATCAAAATTTTAGACAAAATCAAGGCGCAGACTGCCAAGTCAATAGTGAATCTGAGCCAATGTGTTTATAGGTGTAGTCATTTAATATGTACATCTTTCTCTTAAAAAAAAACATGTGCCAGTATAAATAGAGAAATGTCATTGGATGCATGGGGCTTTCCTGCAAAACCTGCATAATTCATAGGCAAATGAACTGCCACAGGTCACTGTGGAACAGACATAACATCAAGACTAGAAATACAGAACTATTCTCTATCCGAAGACCCATGCTGTTCTATAGAATTCACAGAAAAGCACAACATAAATTAGTAACAGATGAGTAACAGGAACCAGAGATTTTCTGTATACTCCATACTTATACAATGCATTGAAAGCCAAACAAAGCAAATGAGGAACTCATTGTTTTATAAACAGTAAAAAAGACAAAAAATATTTCCAGTCACTACAATTTTCAGAGGAGGCGATAATAACATTTTAGAAAGATACAGTACACAACCAGCAGACAACAGAAAATAGTCATAACATAATGAAATGTAGTTCACTTGTAGCTGGAGTTAGCTCGCACGCATGCAGACACTTCCCCTGGCTATGGTGGCACATACTCCACTTCAAGGACACTGAAAGGTTGCTTACTACTAGAGGGAAGAGTGATTGTCACCACCAAGTAATGGGCAACTGTTTACAACTAAGTATTTCATCACTGAATTGATTGGTGATTGACCAGTGGTTGATTAATGAGCATTTAGCTTGACATAACAGTATTGTCACGTCTTACAGTATGCATGGTTTGGCTATTGCAGTAATTAACCACTTCCCGTCCGCCCGTTGACTATAAACGTCCGGGAAGTGGTTATCTATCTCTGAATGGACGTTTCTGAATGTCCATTCAGAGATAGCAGCTGCACGCTAATCGTGCAGCTGCACAGTGGGGTACCTGCTGTCAGTGACAGCAGGGTACCCCAAAGAGAAGGCAGGGACCGTTCCCAGGGGTCCCTGCCTTCTAGATCACTGTATACACAGTGCTCAACGAGCGCCTCCTGTTCCGGCCCGGCGGTCACGTGATCGCCGGGGCTGGGAGAGTGCAGGAGCTGCCGGGTCTCTCATAGACCCGATCAGCCCTGCACTGAGGCTGTACAGCATAGTATTATGCTGTACAGCCTCTCTGGGGATGTATTTCCCCTGTAACTGGGGCTACTATGTCAGCCCCAGTAACAGGAGAAATCAAGTGTAAAAAAAATAAAATAAAAATAAGTGAAGTTAAATGTCCCCCTGAGGTCTTGTATGACCTTATGGGGGACACAAAGTGTAAAATAAAAAAATTTAAAAAAAATAGAGTATTATAAAAAAAAATCACATATATATATATATATATATATATATATATATATTATAAAAAAATTCCCCCCAAATATTTCATTAAAAAAAGTTACAAATAAAAATAAATAAATAAGATAGACATATTTGGTATCACCGCGTCCGAAACGACCGGCTCTATAAAAATGATCTACCCCATCAAGTGAACTGTGTAAAAAAAATCTAATAAAAATTATGCCAAAACAGCCTTTTTTGTCGCATCACCTACCAAAAAACATAATATCAAACAATCAAAATGTTGTATGCATCCCAAAATGGTAGCAATAAAAACGTCACCTCATCCCGCAAAAAATGAGCCCCCACACAAGATTATAGCCCGAAAAATGAAAAAAAATGGCTCTTAAAAAATTGCAACACAAAAACATGATCCGTAACAACTGGCTCTACAAAAATATCACATGATCTACCCCATCAAGTGAACTGTGTAAAAAAAAAATATAGAAAAATGCCCCTAAACTGCTTTTTTTTTTAGTTAACCTCCCAAAAATTTGATTAAAAAGTGATCATTTAGCCGGATGTACCCCAAAATGGTGCCAATAAAAAGCACAGCTTGTCCTGCAAAAAATAAGACCTCACGCAGCTCAGTCCACCAAAAAAATTAAAAAGTTATCACTCTTACAAACCATGACAAAAAATTCCATGTTAGAAAATGCAGATGCTGCTCCTCCCCTTCTGAGCCCTGGCGTATCCCCAAATAACAGTTTACGACCACATGTGGGGTGTTTCTGCAAACTGCAGAATCGGGGTAATAAATATTGAGTTTTGTTTTGTTGTTAACCCTTGATGTGTTACAGGGAAAAAAAATGATTAAAATCTGCAAAGAAAGTGAAATTTTGAAATTTCATATCTATTTTGCTTTAATTCCTGTGGAATACTTAAAGGGTTAACAACATTTCTAAAACCAGTTTTGAATAGTTTGAGGGGTGTAGTTTCTAAAATGGGGTCATTTATGTGTGGTTTCTATTATGTACGCCCTCAAACTGACTTCAGAACTGAACTGGTCCTTAAAAAAGTTGAATTTGCAAATTTAAAATTCTAAACCTTCTACTGTCCTAAAAAAATAAAATGACACTACCAAAATGATGCCAACATAAAGTAGACATATGGGGAATGTAAATTAAAAAGGATTTTATGGGGCATCACAATCTGTCTTAAAAGCAGAGAGATTGAAATTTAGAAAACAGTGAATTTTTTTCAAATTTTCGTTAACTTTTGGATTTTTTTATAAATTAAAAAAGTTGAATTTGCAAATTTAAAATTCTAAACCTTCTACTGTCCTAAAAAAATAAAATGACACTACCAAAATGATGCCAACATAAAGTAGACATATGGGGAATGTAAATTAAAAAGGATTTTATGGGGCATCACAATCTGTCTTAAAAGCAGAGAGATTGAAATTTAGAAAACAGTGAATTTTTTTCAAATTTTCGTTAACTTTTGGATTTTTTTATAAATAAAATTAAAACTTATCGACTCAAATTTACCATTAACTTGAAGTACAATGTGTCACGAGAAAACAATCTCAGAATCGCTTGGATAAGTAAAAGCGTTCCAAAGTTATTACCACATGAAGTGACACATGTCAGATTTGCAAAATTAGGCCTGGTTAGGAAGGGGGGAAATGGCCCAGACCTGAAGTGGTTAACACGCTGGTCAGAAACTATATTGTCGTGAATGGCATTCGACTTATTATAACCACTAACTTCAATGAACAACCAGAGAAAGAGAAAACTCATCATAACACATTTTTTTAGAGAGAACGGGATGTTGAACAATTTTTAATATACATCTATTTAATATTTTGCTTGCAGACCTCTATTGTATCATACGGGTAGCCTTTCCCTAAAGAAAAAAATAGTACATCCCATTTTAGTCCAATCAAATGAATCCATAACGGAGCTGGATAGCACTAAACAATGGCATCAATCATGTGAGCCATCACGTGACCCTCACTAATATCATGTGACCTGGCTTTCTGTTAACTACAAGGTATCTAACAGGTGAATAGTAGAGTACTGAGGAGCAGAACATAAACAGTACATACAATACTACTACCTGCAGTAGCTCATCATCTCTTTCAGTTTCTGTGTAGAAACAGATCTGTGAGTGTGTTGTGTTTTACACTAAACTTTATTAAAAACATGAAAACATCACCTACAGGCAGCCATTTTACAACATCACGTACAGACATGTGAATACTCACAGTGATGTACTGTATTTTTCGCTTTATAAGACGCACTTTTTTCCCCCCAAAAGTGGGGGGAAAATGGCAGCGCGTCTTATAAAGCAAATGGTGCCATTTTTACATGGCTAAAACTGACACATCGCTGGCCGCTATGCTGAACAGAGCGGCCTGCGATGTATCAGTTACAGCACTATCACGCGGGGTGGGAGGAGGGGCTGGAGGCCGGCAACTGATGTTGCACTCGCGGCGGGGCCCCTTTGCAAGTCACTGTACTTCATTACACCGGGCCCCGCTCACAGCATTCTTTACATGTAAAGTGTAGTTATTTAATCCTCAAGCAGTGGCTCTGCTGTGTTAAACTACGGTAATCGTCTGTAGTAGTACTCACAAAGCAGCGGGGAGGCCGTCCGGCAGCGTAACGTCACTCCTCGGTCATGCTCCTCCCACTTCATTAATGAAGTGGGAGGAGCGTAACTAAGTAAACGACGACTACAGACTACTACAGACGATTACCGTAGTTTAGCACAGCAGAGCCACTGCTTGAGGATTAAATAAATACACTTTACATGTAAAGAATGCTGTGAGCAGGGCCCGGTGTAATGGGGTCACTATTTACACAGGGCCATGAGGGGACACACATAGGGCCATGAGGGGACCAGCATAACATGCTTTGTGTGTATAATCAACAGATCCCCCATAAAAGTGTCATCCACAAATCCCCCATTGCAGTGTATCATCCACAAATACCCCATAGCAGTGTATCATCCACAGATCCCCCCCATAGCAGTGTATCATCCACAGATCCCCATAGCAGTGTATCATCCACAGATCCCCCATAACAATGCGCGCTCCACAGATCTCCCCATATCAGTATGTGATCCACAGATTCCCCCATAACAGTGACATCCACAGATCCCCCACAACAATGCATCAGCCACAAATCCCCCCCATAACAGTGTCATCCACAGGCCACCATTAGTCCAAAACCCATCAAAAGCACACCTTTTGGTTCAAAATATTTGTTTTCTTATTTTCTACCTCAAAAACCTAGGTGCGTCTTATCATCAGGTGCGTCTTATAAAGCGAAAAATACGGTAGTTACTATAATAACCACAATAAAATCATGATTACAACACTAGTCCTATTCACTTATTACATAGGAATGAGTCCTGTGTGCTGATCCAGCACATGTATGTGATGTAACACTACTGCTTACTCATTATCAGGGATTATATGATGTAAGATGTCACATTATTGATGCTATGTTTCAGTTAGGCCATGGATATATTGCACAGGGCTGATACATGGGCTACACCATTCTACTGTTCATAGGGGTCACTCGCCTGGTATAAGAAAGGTATGTATATTATTATTCAAGATACATGCAAATATATAGGAACTGGAATACCCCTTTAAGGTAATCAATATTTTTTATTTCCATAGTTCTAAACTATTTTTTTTCTATAACTGTTTCTTTGAAAGAAATCTGTCACCAGGATAATGGCTATTGAAGTAAAACCATAGCCTAATAGCACTTAGTACCTTATTTCCAGATGTGTCTTTGTTTCAGCAATAGATGTAAGTCCAGTTTATTTGGTATGAAAATAAGAAAGTAAGTTGCCCAGAGGGGCGTCACTCTTGCAGGAAGCAGCCCAGGCACACCTCCTGCTAGTGCCCCAGCCCGCCCTCATGCTGGGAGCAGGGAAAAGGGGGCAGAGTTATGGCTTGAATGTGCTGTAGGAGGCGTGCCTGGGCTCCTTCCTGCAAGAGTGACATCCCTCTGGGCATCTTACTGGCTCATTTGCATACCAAATAAACTGGATTTTCAGAAGATAGAAAACACACATCTAGAGAAGGCACATCTAGAAATAAGGTACTAAGTGCTATTAGGCAACTATCCTGTTGACAGATTTCCTTTGTGTGTTTTGGGGAGCTGAGCGGTAGACCCAGATCCCGATAGAGAGGGAGAAATACTGTGTAGTCAGTAGCCAGACGGCCTAGGATTTATGTTTATGATTTGTTTGGACTGCTGTAAAAGTGATAATAAAGCTGGTTGTGGCCAGTTTGCACCCAAATCTGCAGTGTTGAAGTGTCTTCTTGAGGTGTGCCAACCGTCTAATGTGAGAAGACGGTGATCCTGGGCAAACCCTAGTTGTCACATATGGTGGAGAATGCGGGCATCGATCCCTTTCTTGTTCTCACCCAGCTTCCTCTGGGTGAGATACACCATTTTAATTACCCTCATATGGCCCTCTGGCAGCTTCACTGCCACAGTAGCTAAAATATGCCCAAATATTGCTAGGCAACTCCATTGGTAGGGCAAAGAGGAAGTGTGAACTGTATGTAAAACAGCACGTCTCTCAATGATTAGCTGAAAATGATGACCTAAAACCATTAGTGGCATATTATCCTCTTCTTTGGAACCCTCTTCTTTAAACAAAATCAGATGGTTGCTGGATAAAGATATCATTTTTAAGTATGTAAGTTTTGTTCAATTTTTTGGGGAAGGTGAAGCAACCAGTAAATAGTAATTTGGGCAGTTTGATTTTTTTTCTGTAACATCATTCACTGTATAGGATAAATAGGTTTATCATAAATTCAAGCATTTCGGATGTGGTTATATCAATGATGTTTTATTATTTATTTTAGTATTATAAATAAAATGGGGGAAGGGGTTGATTAGATTTTTTGGATTTTTTATATTTTAGAAAACTTTTTTAATCTCCTTTGGGAATGTGGATATGCAATCATTGGATAGTTTTTACTACAGACTGCAGTGGCTTACCCTTGCAATTTATGGAAAAATCAGTCTTCCTATTATGCTCTGCCACATGCAGGGTTTAAAAGACACTTTATTATGGTAGGCTCCCGGCTAGCATAGTGACTCAATGTCGCAACTGATCACACATTATCTGAGGAGTTAAATATTCATGATCAGAGCTGTTTTACACAGCACATACCTGCCAGCTACAGCACCCACTCAACTCCTGACTGGGAGCCTTCTTTATGTACTACATTGCTTGTCTGCAAGGAGCCTCTGTTCTATTTTGTCAGTTAATAACTCAGAGTTGGAGACATTTAACCTATAGCAATCTTTTGACCATCAAGGGAGCCTTATTTTCAAATAGGGTTTTCTTGACTATATAAAAATTAATGTCCCTAGTGCTGTGTCTAAAATGAGAAAAAAAGACCAGTAGAAGTATACTTCCTACTAAGCAATGCAATTCTGTATTCTATGTTTACACTAAGGATATATATATATATATTAGAGATGAGCGAATATATTCGTTGATTCGTATCGAATCTTGGAAATTTTCAGCTGCGAAGCGAATCCGAATATTAGGTGATTCACTCCGTTGAGATTCAAAAATGTTCCTAAGGCTTTCTATGCATTTGCTACGTACTTGTCCGATAAATTGTACGCTAATGCTACATATAAGTTACTCTATACGCTGTTGCGTACAAATTGAAGTAATTAGCGAACTTTTACTGTTAGTTCCTTATTAGTGCGCAAAAGCCCGGGAAGAAAGCGATCACCTGACCTAGTGGGCAGGGCTTGCTCTGATTGGCTCAGGCTCAGTAAGCCAGTGGCGCATCACTTCTGCTGAAGCTGCTGAGACGAACAGAAGCACTGTGTGTGAAGTTCTGAGACACTGAGACCTGTGTGTTGTTGAAATTGGGGTGTAATTGTTCAGGGAATTCATATTACACATCAGGGCAAGTGCAGGGCAAGTGCAGGGCTAGTAATTAATCAGGCAGGGAGAGAGACACAGGGAGAGATAGGGAGAGAGACAGGGACAATGACAAAGACCAGCTGCAAGGCCACAGAGTGAAGTAAAAAAAAGTCTGGAATGGATAAGCAAAAGAGGTCCACTTCCAGCCAGACCTCGAGCTCTAAAAAAAAAAAAGGAGAAGGTGGCACAGGGCAGAAGTGCCAAAGGACCTGTAGCCAGAGCTTCTACTTGAAGTATTCGCAATACTTGGCTGGTGTTCCACTGGGCTAACCCACCAAGGAGCAAAATTGTAGTGGAGAAAAAAGTGGATGACATAGTGGAGTGGATGGCACGCTCATCTCAGTCTCAGCCAGATGATCTTCTGTCATCTGCTGATACAGTATCCATATGTAGCCAGGGGTCAGACTCAGAGCATTCCTCGTGCTCCACCATTCCTCTCCAGCAAAGCCTGGCATTTTCATACGCAATTTGTAAGCTCATGCGTACGTGTTCAAAGAGGTTTTAAAACTGAAAATTTACTCTGTCTAACCATCTAACAGTGTCAAGGTGTTTATTTAGGACTTTTGCAGGAAATAAACACCTTGACACTGTTAGGGGCTTAGACAGAGTAAATTTAATCTCACAACAAAAGAAGATCAGAAATATGTCCAACAGAATTCCTTTTTTTTACGACCATTTCGGAGAATAAAAATAAAATTATGTGAGCAGTACAGTGTATAGAAGTAAGGTGGTGTGCCAGTGGTTGAGGAACTTGATCCAAGATCCTGATGAACATTGGATAAAGAATTCCACGGCACTCTCAAAATTGAGTGTTAAATGATGTGTTCTTTAATCACCAAAAACCGCAATGTTTCAGTCCGCTTGCTGGGACTTTTCTCAAGCAGTGATACCTTCGGAGAATAGCTATGCCATTAAAAAGATAATTAATAAACATTGGACAACTATTAAGAACAATCTTTCTTATATAGATTCGCTTAAAAACTTACCTTTAATGTCTTACAGAAGACCACAAAATCTACGTGGCAGATTAGTAAATACGGACGTTGGTCCACAAAAAAAAGTGGGCCAGACATATCTGTCATTACAAAAAAAAAGGTTGTTTTCCATGTCTGAATTGTGTAAATTGCCGTTATTTGTGTAAAGGTGGATTTTTTTGAACATCCTGTAACAATGATTAAATTTAAGATTAACTTCTATCTCACATGTGATTCAGGTTTCATCATTTATGTTCTATGGTGTCCCTGCCCACTGCTGTACGTGGGCGAGACATCATTAGATTTTAAAACGAGGGTGAATGAACATCGATACTCTATACGCAAAAAGCGATGTGACTTACCTGTCTCCAAACATTTTACTGATTTAGGCCATAAGGAGTGTGATCTAAGATGTATGATCATAGATTACATTCCTATCTCTAGAAGAGGGGGCAATCGCACATTGGCCCTAAGAAAAAAGGGAGATTCTATGGATTAAGCGATTAAATACGTTGAAGCCACATGGACTTAATGTGGATTATAGACCGTGGATCCATGCATAATTTTTTTGGAATTATCTCTATTTGGTGTTTTGTATATACATTGATACATCAATGTTTGTTTTGATACTAATACTGTTTTTTCTGTCTCTTGCAGAAATCTGTTCACAATCCTTTGATGAATGTGAATTACCAGCAATGTGCTGTATCTGTTCATGCTGTGATCAGTGATTAGTGTTGAGTCTAGATTCTATGTTCTGTCATGAAGCTTATATACTTATGGGGGTCGGGATGATGTGGGTGACTGTATTTCTTGTCTGATTCCAGGCAGGATGCAGTCACTCGATCCGGTCACCATATTTGTGGACATGGAAGTGTTCTCTATTTATGGTTTGACCCCCCCCCCTATACTTGGTTTACATTTGGCTGCTTAATATACCCCTGATGTTATTTTGTGTGTATTAATATGAGCTTTTATAATCCCCTCAGTTGATACTCCTTTATACTTTATTATTGACACACATCATTACTTTAATCCCGTTGGGATTGGTTTACTTGTGTGCTGACACTTTATGATTGTGGAGCAGGAATATTCGCATTAGTAAGAGCAAATTTTTCCAGCGATGTACGACTATTCGCATTAATAAGAGCAAATATTTTTTTTTTGCGATGTACAAATATCTGCATACGAAGAAGCATACTTTTTTCCTGCTGCGGGTCAGGTGACCGCTCTTTATGATCACATGTGCGTACCAATGTGGAACGCACTTCCTGTTACATTTCACGCAGCCGCAGTGGACTCTCCACAACGCTGAACAGCATGGATGATATACATAGGCTGGTATGTTTATTTTAAATTATGCATTTATATTGATTGATTTCACATGTGATCCACAGATGATAGAGTTACACTCGTAATAAATAATTGTCACTTGTTATGTTATTTTTTATTGTTTTTGGAACTTATATATGTGTTTTGATTCACTTTTTGTTATGATTATGTGAAATGTATGAGAATGTACACAGAGATTAATTCACTGGATTTATAGTTATTTTATAACACAATTTTACACCCAATGATGACATAATTAATGTAATGATTACAATTTGATGATGTTGCCTTTAAATACTTGTAACATTGGTGTATCTTACATGGATGCTTGAGAAAAGTCCCAGTGTGAGGACTGAAACGTCGCTCCTGGTGAAATAAATCACTTTTTGCTTTAGCACAATTTTTGGTAGTGCTGCGGATTTCTTTCTTTCTCCGGATTTGACCACATCCGGAGCTGCTGGCACACCATTACTTTTTTCACATTGCGGTGCTGCTTTCATTTATATATATATATATATATATATATATATATATATATATATATATATTTCACACCCAAATTTTTAAAGAACAGAATATCTGAAGCCGATGACCCAACATTTTTACGAAGTCTCATCATATTCTTTTTCAATTCATTAAATATTCTTTCATAACAAACTTTTGCATTAATTTCTCACTAAAAGTCTGTGAAGTGGCCACATAAAACCCAGCTGAACATCAAGAGTATGTCAAGTGGTGGCAAGGACACTTCACTCTAATCTTGCATACCTGGATACCATGTGGAATTCTTTCTTAATGACAGAAATAATATTCTGATAAGTACAACAGTTCCTAGAAATAGGAATGTGCTGTGAAAAACAAAAAGTACTTTGGCAAAGATAGCTCACTGCGGTTTTTGCATATAGTTTTATTACAGCTTTATTTAAGGGGCCACGGTTAGTAGCCATCTATGTAGAGGTGATGAAGTGGCACAGCCATTACCAACTTTATTATCCAGAAATACAACTATATTAGGCATATTTGTGACGTAAATTGCAGCGCAATGTGCGACTTTTCCCCACTCACGCCAGATCTAAAAAGTTGGGCGTGGCGTGGGCAGGCCTGTCTCATTCACCATTTTCTATGCCTGTTTTAGGAGTAGAAAATAGTCTAAATGTAAGCTAGCAAGGGAGCTGGCTTACATTTAGACTGGCGCTGGATGTGCCAAAGTTATGTGGAAGCCTGGGCCTCTTCATAACGTCAAGGAATCCACTGCCAGATATAGGGGTTATTAAAACTTCCATTTAAAATGCCGGTATTAATAAATGATTCCCTTTGTTCTAAAGATATATCAGGGGTCACCAAAGTCACACACCACACTGACAGCACATGTGTGTGCAGCATGTTTGAAGCCTGGTTTGCTGCAGACAGCATAGCTTTTAACTTCGACAGATTTTATCAAAATGTTGCACAATGTATTAATAAATTTGAATATTAATGTGTCTAGAGCAGGGCTGGACTGGAACTGAAATTCAGTTCTGGGATTTTAAAATAGACAAGCCCACCTGCTATGTGGTGAATGTGAAATATGTTTTTCAAGACCCAGATGTTTTGGCCTAGCCTGAGGCCTACTCCAGCACCAGCCCATCTGACATTTGCCAGAATTGCCGGATGGGCAGTTAGGCCCTGGTCTATAGATATTTCTAGAGAGATTCTGAAAAATGTACTGCAGTTCATAAATGTTTCTAAATCTTGGTCAAGCAAACGTTACGCTTAGTTTTCACTCCACTTTTTAAAACTGTTGTGCATGGAGCACAGAAGACTCTAATTTCTGGCGCAAATTGTTAATAAATATGTTATACAGCAGATAAGACACAGTGTTGGAGTAAAATGTTGGGGGGGGGGTTAAAGCATACCTGAGTTTTGTACGATTATAACTGTGAAGGTATATGTCTTTTTTGGGCTTCAATAATTTTTTTTCAGCTATATTATTTGCTGTTTCAGCTGCACATTCTGCCATATGTGGAATCTGCACACACTTTAAGTAGCGGGTGCAATGGCGTGGAACGGCCATTGCACCCCCCACCCATTGAACCTCTCAAATGGTGTGTTCATCACTGATTGCGGCATCTGAGATAAATATTAAGGCCTTTCAGGGGTTGATCAGTTAAAAAAATAATTTATTGTACTTATCCATATGAGTGCGAAGTGGCCATTTGCTTGAAGATCCCATGCAGTGCATGATTACGTCATCACATGAAATTTCGCGCAGGATTGTCAAACAAGATGGCTGCGGCGGCCTCTTCACGATTAAATTATTGAGGTGAGTATGATTTTTTAAATTTTAACTGCCATTTCAGGGAAAATTGATTCATTACCACGAAGCACAAGGAAATTTGGCTCGGAGGCAAATCAAATTTTACCTGAAATTCGGATAGATGTCCAATTCGGATACTTTGATTCATGTAACACTAATCTCAGCAAATTCTGATACGTCCCCACTTCCTCTCAATTGTTTTCTTTTACTAGGGACGGATCTTGCCGGGCAGTAGACTACAAGTTAGGTGGAAGGTAGACCCATAGTGGCCATGACTTTATAGGTTTTTTTTCAGGTGGATGCAGGCAGATTTTTTTAAATGAAGTGATATAGAAATTTGTTATTTACACCATTCTCTATTAAACAAAATTGTGTGAATTGTGAATTGTGTGAAAGCACAGTGACTTCTCCCCCCAAAAAATCTATATTAAAATATGACAGTCTGTGAGAAGTACTTTTTTTTTACATTTTTAAAACAAACAGATAAACAAAGTGAACAGACTTTAAAGGGAATCTCTCAAATCCTTTAAGTTGCCCTTACTGAGAGCAACAAAAAGTAGTGTCAGATGTGCTAAAATTAGTGTTCTGTAACTTATCTGCTAAAATAACACCACAGCTGAAAATTTACAGTTTAGACTGACTTTGCACTTCAGTTATTTGATCAGTTATTTCCATCAGTTATTGTGAGCCAAAACCATTAATGAAGCCTACACAGGGATACGTTATATTGGAAAGATCTGCACCACTTCTGTGTTTTTGACCGGCACCTGGTCTTGGCTGACAATAACTGATGGAAATAACTGATCAAATAAATGAAGTTTAACTCCTTAAATGGGTTTTCCAGTCTTTTTATATTGAAGTGGGGTATTAGACCTCTATTGATCAGATACTGAGGATAGGCCATGGATATAAAGGGACCAGAAAACACCTTTAAGGCTGACAGTACATGCTGGAGAAGAGGCACATGCTGCCAAAGAGTCTAGTTTATTTATGAGTTAACCCTCTCTCACCAATCACCCGCTGACGACTGACTATTCTGTCCTAGGGAGAAAACTAAGGAGAGAACTATCAATCATCAGAGGGAACTGATTACTAAGCTGGACTCTTCTATGGCAGAATGTGCCTCTTCTCCATCATGTGCTGCCAGTATTGAAGGCTATGTACACCTTTGGAGGCAATTTTTGTTTATTACTGCATTTTACTCATTTTTGGCTAAAACTGGCCAAACTTTTCAATTGGCCTTTATTAAAAATATTGAGCCGCTCTTTGACAAAGGGCTAACTGTTTTTCTAGCTGTGTGACTGGTACTTTCACTTTAATAAACCTTATCTCTAAACTACTAAGAGGTCACAAACACACTTAACAGTAAGATGATGGTTGAGCTTTAATGAGTGTTTAAATGTGAGAGAGCAGAGATAAGGAGCCCGTCATCTCCCCAGACGGAAAAGACAGAAAATCCTCAGGCAGCTAGAACATCTCAGCTATGTACACAAAAAGGATTTCATATTTTTAATAAAGAGCAATTGAAAAATGTTTTTCAGCTCAAAATACGTACAATGCAATAATTAAAAAAAATTTACCCCAAAGGTGTACATAGCCTTTAAACTGTGAATTCTCAGCACCAATGTTATTTTAGCAAATACTTGACAGATTGATGATCCCAGCATGTCTGTCATTAATCTATGTTGCCATCAGTGAGGACAGTATAAAGGAAGTGACAGGTTACCTTTGAAGGAAATGTGTCACCTCTAACTTTTCCTTCCAGTTAATAGCAGATAGGGACACACATGGGGAGATTTATCTAGATTTATCTAGAGTTTATCCACACCGGTATTGATAACCCTTCTGCCACCCGATGGACCTGATTCATGACGAGGCACACAACTCATCATAAATGAAACATATCCTAGTGAAGTTGTTGTGCCTAGATTGAAATCTACGCAAGGGCATAGTTGGTATAGTCATCATTTAAGCCAGAAAGGTGTTAGGGACCGATGGCCCTGCCCTAATCACACCACCTTTTTGGAAAGTGGTGAGGATATGCCAGTTGCAACTAAATTTAATCAAAATGGCGTTCAACTGGAGTATGGGGAACATAAATAATTTTCTGATTTTCTTTTGATTCTATTTTTTGTACACGATTATGGGGCCTGCCATCTTGTCTGAGCTGTAAACAGAATTGAGAGATTTGGTTTACAGTAACCACAAGGTCCATAAACACAATCCTCTGGAACACTCTCTTTAATTTCCATAGGAGAGTTTTGTGCTCTGTGACCTGTGCCAATGCCATTGTACAAGGAATGAGTTGATAAGCTGTGAACATCGCTTATTGTGAATGGTGGATCTTGTGTTATCTATATCAGGATCTTCTTCTGGTTCATCAGAAGCAGGAATCAGTATTATGGACTTTGGGGCAGGATACATTGCTCCTGAGTGCAGCTGGTACTTGCTCACACACAGAGTACTTGAGTTCCTCCTGACCAACCAGGCATAGTCTGGTGCAGGATTAGTCAATTTATTGGCTGGCTTAATTGGAGAAAGAATTTTATACCAGAATAGTGGTACAATTTTGGTGCAAATGCTGCATCTTAGGCAATTGCTTGCTTTCCAGTGATGCCCGACCCCTATCCTATAATCCCCACACCTTTCCGGGTAAGGCCCCTTTCACACGAGCGGCATTTCCGCGCGGGTGCAATGCGTGATGCGAACGAATTGCACCCGCACTGAATCCTGACCCATTCATTTCAATGGGTCTTTTCACATGAGCGATGTTTTTCACGCATCAGTTCGCCGTTGCATGAAAATCGCAGCATGTTCTATATTCTGCGTTTTTCACCCAGCCCTGGCCCCATTGAAGTGAATGGGTCTGCGTGAATCACACATTGCATCCGCACGCGGATGCAATGCGTGATTTCTGGATGGCTGCTTAGAGATGTTGTTTGTAAACATTCAGTTTTTTATCACGCGCGTGCGAAATGCATTTATACGCATCGCACCCGCGCGGAAAAACTGAACGAATGTACGCATCGATTGCGTGCGGATTGGTGCTAGTTTTCCGGAACACACCCTGAATGCATCCGGACTGAATCCGTGACTCTCATGTGAAAGGAGCCTAAGTCAGGAAAAAAGTGCGTCAATTTGCACCACTTTTTAGGCAGATTATAGGTGCAGTTAATCTGAGCATTATAAACAGTATCTAGAGAAATTATTATTTTAACCTACTGGTATAGTCAAATTCAAAATATTCTGTTGACAAAATTAATAATGAGTTTTTTTACCTTCTTTTGGATCAAATGTCGACATTTGTGGACTTTGTCTCCATTAACTACATTAATATGACAAGCTATCATTTGTCTTGTTGCCGTTTGCTATGCCCTGGGCAATGGACTGAGCTTGCTACTAACATTACACATAGAATATGACAAACCCCTAGTTTTTACGCTTCATACAGACTATGTGTTTCTCACTGAGTCAATATAATTTATTGTAAAAAGGAAAAGAAAAGCAATTGCTAGAATTTCAGTTAGTATGAAGACATTAGTTATGCTTGATAGTTTTCGTGATTCAGAGCTGTGTTGGATTGCCATTAATATTACAACTGATATTGACATAATGCAGATGACTGTTCTGGTACACATCTATATTTTATTTACTCCAGGCTTATAGCATTGTTTGTACAGAAAAAATGCTCACGAATAACCAGATACAGTTATTACCCTACAATATTGATTACTACAGTTGAAACTTGTATAATTTACTGAGAAGTGCACCGAGGTGCTGATGAGGCATTCAGGTACAGCAGTTTTGAGGAATTGCTTTCATCGAGCACTTTTTCTTTTCAATATGTTTACAGGTTTTTTTTAGATATTTCATCACAGTTAGTAAATCAAGAATTTTCTAAGAAAGCTTTAATCACCAATTCCGTTTTATAATGGATAGTGGATGTGACACAATAATCTGGCATTTAGTTTTAAAGGGCATTTGCCATAGTAAGCTTTCTGAGCATAGGAGTCCAGTAGGTGGAGTCACTCAATGATTTACACTCTACTTCGCATGAGTGTGCCTGCACACGTTGAGGTCATTCACCTATGTGACTCCTTAGCCCAGGATAAACAGAGATTTAAATTAATTTTTACTGAATCTTTTCCCACAGGACTATATGTTTGGAAAGAGGGTAAACATTATGTTCTACCTGATAGTAAAAAGACTGTTGTGCAGAAGTACTTTTTTCTAGTTTTATACTAACTATTGTTATAGTATTATACTAACTATTGGTTAGATTATTTTGCTGCAGAATTTTACACTAGATTTGTGGTACAAAATGTCACATCTTAGACCACGCCCTTTCCAACTAAGAAGGGGTGGACTGGGAACTTAAAATGGCCCTGGAAAAATGTAGGTGGCCCCAGGTTGTAGGTGGGTCCAAATTGACAGAAGGCAGAGCAACACAAGTAGGTGGGACGGAAATACCATGTGTACTTGATGTGTCCAGCTTTATTTAACTTTGGGAGCATCATGCCATTACTTAGCTGGCTGGCAGACAGTGCACCAGGAAGTTTCCCTGTGGGGTTTATGGTCCATCCCTGCCGCTAAGCCACACTCTTGTCTATTAAGATACACCACTTGGTAATCTAAACTCAAAGGATTTCTCTAAAACCAGATGTGCCAAACTATGAAATTTACAACAATGTCTATAAGAACTCACATTACTTAATGTAAGCCTGTTAGCTTTGCTTTGGGAGACTGCTTTGTTACCCAGTACATGATGTGTAAATGCAATGTCTATACATGTCATGAAATACTGTATAGCATTGTAGTATGGTAGTTGTGACCACTAGATTACTTCATAGACCAGAGGGTATATGAGGAGCTAAGCACAGGAAGTAAGAGCAGCATGCTGGTAGAACGCCATGTAGTTCCAGTGGAGCCTGTTGAAGTCTTTAGGTTGTAAGCCTTGGTGAGCAGGTTCAAGTACTTTATGATATTGCCAGCCAGAGCCTGTTGAAATTGTTATAGCAGCAAGCCAGGGGCATAGGTACCTTATGCTCCTAGCATAAATTAATGATGAGAGCATCAAATTGTAATGTACCCAGCACGTGGCAGTGAGGAGGGCTCAGGCAACCCCCTGGTCATCACCCACTGGGAAATTCCACTGTGGGGTCTATAGCCAGTCCACACCTGAACAACACTACACCTGCCCCCACAAATTGTGACTGTTTTTAGTTCAGCTCCATTGAAGCAAATAGTGCAATACTATACACAAGAAAGCGGTCATGATTTCTGGACAACCCCTTAACTCTTCATTTAAGAGTTACAGTGCCTTGCAAAAGTATTCGCCCCCCTGGAACTTTTCAACCTTTTGCCACATTTCAGGCTTCAAAGAAAAAGAACCTGAATCCAATTGAGAATATGTGGAAAGAGCTGAAAACTGCTGTTCACAAATGTTCTCCCTCCAACCTCAAAGAGCTCGAGCTGTTTTGCAAGGAAGAATGGGCAAGTATTTCAGTCTCTAGATGTGCAAAACTGAAAGAGACATACTCCAAGTGACTTGCAGCTGCAGTCGCAGCAACAGCGCAACAAAGTATTAATGCAAGGGGGGCCCAATAATTTTGCACGCCCCACTTTTAAGTTTTATTATTACAAAAAAAGTTTAAATGATCCAATAAATTTCGTTCCACTTCCCAATTGTGACCCACTTGTTTATTCTTCACCAAAAAGCCTGAAATGTGGCAAAAGGTAGAAAAGTTCCAGGGGGCCGAATACTTTCGCAAGGCACTGTACCTGTGCATTGCTTACTCTCAGAAACCGATAATTTTTGTGTTCAGTATAATATTATGCCATCCATATATTGTAAGAAGGTAATGTGCTGTAGTACATAACAAAACTATTCCCTAATCACCCAAATATTGTATTTTTCCCTAGGATTTTATGATGTCTATCAAGTAATCTCCCTCCAGCCTGTACCACAGTAATATTCTAGAGGACGCTTTCACCGGTATGATTATAGTTCAGTACGACAGCTTGGTTTGAAAGTGTGCAGTTCACTCCTGGGCCAGATCTGTTCATACTTTAGTCTTAAAGTAGAAATGTTAGAGAAGCTGGTGACAGATTTAGCTTTAAGGATTCTTGGATTCAACCATTCTAAACAACTTTGTTTGCCTTCCCAACAAGCAAGAAGTAATGGTTTTGACACCTATGTCCTTTTAGCCTGCGACTGAGTTTTATTTCATATTATCTGAAAATAAATGATTACAGCTATTACACGGGCACAAAAGCAAAACAAGAAAATCTAGAAAGATAGCAGACTTGAGATTGTCAAGGCAGAATGTATCACATAATGATGTGTTATCGGTGGTTTTCTAAAAGACTGCAGGTAAATATAAATTCAGTGTATGGTGAAATTTCTATTAATGATCCCACCGATCAATTCTATACTGCTATTTCGATCCATATACTGTTGTATAGGTCTGCCTCTGACTGCCATGAGGGTAGTTTCTTATGTGAGCCTCAAAGGCATCTGTCATCAGTTTTATAACATCCTAACTGAGGGCAAAATAAACTAGTGACAGGTCCCCTTAGCAAAATGCTGGAACACTTTCTTTGACTTGCCATTTTGCTAAACTCTTACTCTCCATCACATGCCAACAAGTCCTGAATATTCATGAGCACCTGAGCACCTGATTTTCTCCACCTCCTGCTACTAATTCAGTTGGAAGCAGTCAAGCAGTGGCAGAAGGGGCGGAGAAAGCCAGAAGCTCATGAATATAAGGACTCGTTGGCGCGCGATGGAACTGTTAGAACCTAGCAACATAAAACTGCTGACAGATTCCCTTTAACAAAAAAAAGAGGCTGATGTAAGAGTCACATATCAATTTTAGAACATCTCAGGAAGTCCATGAGGCAGAAACAGAAACTTTCATGTGGTTCTGCAGTATTCAAAAGTGTTGTTGACAGCATTTTTAAATATATTTGGGACTGTAGGATAATGATGAATCCTGGCCAAAACATAGATAAAGAATACCGCTTTGGCATATGTTTGTCCATGAAAGTCTATAGGCACGTTGATGTAGATGCTCTATGATATTTTCAGGTATCTACGTATGCTGACAACACATGCTAAGCTATGCTAAATCTGTAGTGTGTGCAACAATGTTGGCATTGTATACTTTTTTATACACAGTTTTATTGAAAAGCTAAGTCTGCAAGCTTTCTGAGACATTTGGCACACTCATTTTGCATATACTTTCCAGATGTTTATGCCAACCATACAGCAAAAAAAACATCTTTAAAATTGTCTGACAAAGGGTAATTTCACACATGGCAGGAATTTGTGCAAATGTCCTATAGATCTGAATGAGGTTTGTAAAATCTATTCTTATTCTTTAGAAGCAACCATATACTTGAGTATAACATTTTTGCAACAAATTAGGCCAGTATAATATATTACTAACAACACAACCTTATTAATCTAAACTATTTGTACCTTCATAATAACCGGATGTCTTTTTAACCCTTTCAGTACCGGAGGTTTTTTCGGTTTTGCGTTTTCATTTTTCTTCCCTATTTTCTGTGAGCCCTAACTTTTTTATATTTGTGTTCACATAGTTGTATGGGGGCTTATTTTTTGTGGGATAAGTTGTACTTTCTAATGCCGCCATTAATTATGGCATAAAATGTAGTGGGAAGCGGTAAAAAAATTCCAAATAGGGGGGAATTGGAAAAAAAACGCAATTTCTCCACCGTTTTACGGGTTTTGTTCCCACGGTGTTCCGTTTATGGCAAAACATGCCCTTCGTTCTCTGGGTCAGTACAATTACAATGATACCCCATATGTGTAGGTTTGTTATGTTTAAATAGTGTAAAAATAAATTTAAACTTTGAAAAAAAAAATTTTTCTTACATCGTCATATTCTTATCCCCATAACTTTTTTTTAGTTACATCCACTGTGCTGTTTAGGGGCTCCTTTTTTGTGGGATAATCCATAGTTTTTATTGATACCATTTTGGAGTGTGCGTGACTTTTTGATCACATTTTACGGGCGTTTTTGGTCGCGGTGATACCCATGATGTTTATATTTATTGTTATTTAGATATTTATTTTTTAATTATACAGAAAGGGGGGTGATTTAAACTTTTATATATTTTTTTATATATATTTTTTTACATTTTTTTATTTTTCATTTCAGCAATCAGGGATTTTTAAAACTCAATTTTAAGTCCCTTTTGCTCATTTCTTATCCAGGCCTGCCATCTGGTGGCCAAAATAAGAATTGCAGATTGAAAGCTGTAAACCTCATCAGCGAGGTTTACAGCTTTCAGATAGTGTGCAGATAGCCTGATTGACCACACGGGGCATCTGCACAACACCTGGAAGCGCACACTTCCGGGTTTTAGCGCTATTAGATGCCGTGATCACACGTGATCACAGCATCTAATGCCTTTAGTTACCAATCGTCTATATCCGTATATAGCGGCAAGTCTCTAATGTTTGAAACAGCAGAGACTTGCCGACCATGACATGTTCCCACATCGCTGGTATCAAAAGGGTTAAGAAAGGGTTAAGAAAGTAAAAACTGCTATATATGGACCACTAAAGCTAAGAAGAGCATAACAATGGCTTTTTATTCCACTCTTATCATCCACTATGTGCCTTCTCTCTATACTTTTACATGTTTCTACTTTCTACTCTGTAACTCTTGAGTTTGTGCAGTACCCCAGAGCTGGGTACTTGCAAATGTTGTTTTTTGTGTTGTTTTGTTCTCTAATGTTTGTCATGCTATTTAATACTATTTATTGTGATTTCTTGCCATGTATACCCAGCATGGTTCTTGTATGGAAGTGATGAAGTTAACCAACTCTGACACAGCCCCTTGCAGGAAGCTAAGGTGTAGATCTTGGATCCGTCCCTAGCTCTGTCTAGCTAGTCTTATGTAGTTAGTGTGTGAGCTGGCAGAGAGAGAAGGGTAGAGCTGTGCCTCATGCTCCCTCCTCACAGGACCAAAGTTGCAGAGAATCACCTTTGTTGAAGATTATCTACTGAGAGAAAGACCTCACTATTTCTACAGTACTCCTGTAAGAGAGAGAAGAAGTTCCAGGATCTGTAACAGTCGAGCAGCAGAGTCAGTAAGTTACTCTGTTATGAAAAGCCATAGACATTACTACTGTGAGTTGAATACTGCTACAATTAAACATGACCTGGCCAATTGTATCCTAAACCCTGTATGCCTCAGTTGCGGATTACAGACAATCCCCAAAGCATTACTGTCAGCCTCAGTTTCTGCAGCGAAAGAGATGAGAAGTGTGTTGAACATAAACCTGGTCTATATCCATACAAAACCATCTGGGTAGATTTGCACTGTATACTGTTGGAATTGTGTTATGAGGCTATTGGATGTATGTACTACAACTCTCATTTTGCACTTCAGTAAAGAGAGACAGTTATTCTCTTACATCTGGCCCGGTTACTGACTCCATCTCCATTTGCTGGCCACAGCACCAACATCTCCTGCACCCAGAAACAAAAACGGGCACCCCAACTACTATCAGGCAGAACCCCCAACATTAGGGTGTGCCCTGAGGGGAGAAAGAGTGCTTCAGCCCTAGCGAGCAATGGTGTAAGGAAAGAAACTGTGATAGACTTTTGGAGCCAGAGCAACTACCACTCTCATCCTCTGCTTTGGCTCCTCAGGGGCTTGCAGCATTTGCACTTTCTGCTGCCCCAGTACAGTGGCAAAATTCTAATGTAGGCCTGCTGCATATTGCCTGATCCAATTTTCAGTCCTCGAAACCTTGAAAAATGAACAGGACCTGCAGTGAGATTCTCAGATCGGTCACACAGAGATGTGAAATAAAAAACACAAGTATACATGACCCCTTTGAATTGTATAGTTCAGCGTGCTATTAGTTTTAAAAAATCACAATTAAAACGGAAATTAGGCATCTCATGATTTCAGGAGCATTACTAGCTTAATTAACATTACATCACAACATTTAAAAATCTCATCACTGAATGCTCCATAAACTGTAACTTTTGGGAGACGGAACTTCTGATGCACTCCAGTCACTAAACAGTTAATGTGACATTCATGAATAGATACTTCATTGGCTGACAAAGTGAGCTCAGAAGAAATAAAAAAAGGATCAATAGCACTTACCTTAATGGAACATCCTTAGTTAAATTAAAAAAGGCGTATTTAATACAGACCTCGAGCGAAATTCCAAGAGCAACAAAAACATCTTACAATTAAAGTGTCAAAAAAGTAAACACTAAGTGGATGATTATTGATGAAGTGCTGCCGACCATATTGTGATTTTCAAATAATCATCACTCTAAATGTAATTTAGTCAATGAATTAAATGCTATATTTATGGCTTGTAACTATTCCCAAAGCAAATGCAGGAGGCAGATAGACAGTCATTCTCTAAGTTTCCTAGCAAATTACAACAGACTGCCATTATTTAACCATTTTAGATACAAAGGACTTTATGTAGCAGAGGCAGGAGAGATTGTCCTGTGTATTCTGAAGGATTACTCTTAACTGACCTAATAGGAGTATTCCCATCTGGGATACTGATGGCACATCACTAGGCTAAGCCATGAATGTCAGATATGGGGCCTCAGAAGTGAAGGAGAGCAAACCACTGATAAAAAGCTGTCTGATGGCAACTGAATGGTCATAAGAAATTATAATCACCAAACCCTCTGTCATTGATGTTCTGATGGGGTCCAGGTCCCTACTGCACTCCACTTCCTGTTGTCATCTCAACATAGCAGGAAATGGCTGGGAATGCCGCTTGGCCAAACACTGGCGGGTGATTTACAAGGTGGGTGATTTACAGCCAGTGATTGGCAGATTGGCAGAGGCTTAACTACCATAGCGGTAGATCATGAGACTGCTATGGGACCCAGGGCAAGAGGGGGCCCAGTCTTAGTTGGGATTACCTCCTCTTCTACTGGAGGTGAAAACTTGGTCAGGACTCTACCCTCTAAAGGAACAACTTTTAGCAAATGAGGCAGAGGGAAACTGGCCCAAGAGTCATTGAAAGGGGTTTAGGCAGAAACCCTTCTGTCCTGTGTGGGGGGCCTGGTTTGATCCTTGCTATGGGGCCCTTACTTCTCTATGTACATCACTGTCGATTGGCATTCTCAACCATTTTGCTGTTTTGTTGAAGCAGGAGGTGGTCCCTGGCACTGTTGGAATGGCACAGCTAGGGATCAGCAAGGTGAAAATTTGCTTATTTTATTTAATAATTTAATGGCCATCCCACACCCTTTTTATAGGAATAACCCTTAACTTCTGAATTATTTTGTGTTCTGGATGAAAATATTATTACCATGGAGAGCAGGGGTATTATATTCCTGCCTCATATGTCCATATCTACCTGTATGGTAGCTCTTAGTATGACCCTATAGAGGTCTGAACACATGAAAATACTGCATGTGGGTACCAATACAGGTTCTGTTTTGTACTGATGAATATAATTATACCAGTGGCTTCTATATGATTATAGGCAACTCTTGAAATCTGTTTTTCTGCACTCATTCCCTGCTGATTAGAATGTTTCCAATTACAATTCTCATTTTCAAAGCTTTGATTGTAGAGCACAACATGAAATATTATACTTTGGCCTTAGAAATAGTAATAATTATAGAAGCAGCACATGGAGATTTACAATATAAATACTGGATTTGTAATTGCATAAAATGATGGTATTACTATACAGTAGTGGTGGATAATTAGGCTTTGTATGACATATCTTCTCATGAGTAAATTTAGTTTGAACAGTAGTTTATTATTTCTGCAAATACACTATATGGACAAAAGTATTGGACACACCTTTTAATCATTGAATTCAGTTGTTTCATTCAGACCCATTGCCACAGCACCTAACTTTAACTTTCTCTACATGATAATTGCCTTTAAGGAAACATCTGCTGGATTTTTTTTCTGTGCAGATGGAGCCAGCATTACCTTGACCCCAGGCATGCCAGGATTGTCATTTTAATGAAATTTGTTGTGTTACTGTAATGTGTAATGTGTAACATAAATGTGTTAATCCAGTCAAAATGCCATTAATTACACCTTTATGTCTTTCTGTTAAATGTGAGCTATATGGAAGTACAATAGGGCTCATAGACTTTGTGAGAAACCAAAACCTCTTGAAATCCAGTTTGATATATACCTGATTATACAAATGCAGATGTAAAACACACTGTGCAAATTAAAAGGGCTTTGTGGGAGTTCAATACTGATGGCCTATCCTCAGGATAGGTGGGTCATCAATATCTTACCAGCACATGGAGATTTACAATATAAATACTAGATTTGTAATTGCATAAAATGATGGTATTACTATACAGTAGTGGTGCATGATTAGGCTTTGTATGACATATCTTCTCATGAGTAAAATTTAGTTTGAACAGTAGTTCATTATTTCTGCAAATACACTATATGGACAAAAGCATTGGACACACCTTTCAATCATTGAATTCGGTTGTTTCATTCAGACCCATTGCCACAGCAAACATTTGTGAAAGAATGAGTGATTCTGAAGAGCTCAGTGAATTCCAGCATGGTACTGTAACTGGATGCCACCATTGCAACAAGTGAGGTTGCAAAATTTCTTCCCTCCTAGATTTTGCACCATCAATTGTGAGTCAGGGGCAGACTGGGAACTTAAGGTGGCCCTGGAAAAAATACTAAAAGTGGCCCCGTTTTGTAGTTGGGTCCAAATTGATGGAAGGCAGGGCCAGCAATACCATATTGTGGTACATTATACCACCCCAACAGAGCCAAATACCACAGTCCGTCACAAAATACTGCCAGCAGCACAAAATACATCTTCAAAAACTTCCACTGACCAGCACTGAAGAAGGCCCAGGCAGCCCCCTGGGCATCGGCCCACCGGGAAATTTCCCTGTAAGGTCTATGGCCAATCCGCCCCTGTTGTGAGTGGTTTTACTTTGGAAGGATTTAGTAACCACAGCGCCTAAGCCCTGAAGTTAAGACCACGTAAAGTTACAGAGTAGGCTCGCTGAGTGCTGAGGGTGCAAGCATGGCAAGAAATCCAGTTTGATATATACCTCATTATACAAATGCAGATTTAAAACAAACTGTGCAAATTAAAAGGGCTTTGTGGGAGTTTAATACTGATGGTCTATCCTCAGGATAGGTTGGTTATCAATATCTTACCAGCGAGGGTACAACTTCATTTTTCACATTTTTTCATGTGAAAAATGCGGATGGGAGCCCGCAAAAAATGCTGTCGTGTGAAAGAGGCCTTAACTGGGATACCACAGCCTCTTCAAACAGCTGAGTGATGGAGGTGCCAGTTGCTGGACCCCAACCGATCTGATATTGATGACCTCTCCTCAGGATAGGCCGTCAATATAGAACTCCTGGAAAACCCCTTTAAACCACCTCTGTACTAAATGACACTTTAAAAACCTCAGCCATAATAAAGGGTTAAAATACTGTCAAATAGGACATTTCACATCTTTCCTTGCTACAGTAAAGATAAAGTATTTAATTTGTAAAATTACAAAAGCCTGTTATTACTCTCCTCTATCTGAGATGACATTGAAGTCATCTGATATGGAAAATAGGGCAACCTGAATAGAAAGTAATTTGCTCTTAATCAGTCTTTAAAAAGAATCAATATACTGATAGCTGAATTTCAGGTCACACTTTCATGTCGGTTCATTTCTTATTTCCCTTTTAACTTAAAGAAGTGTTACCCAAGAGATTACTTTTTCTGAAGTGACCTTGGAATCAGTACAGTTAATAAGCCCTCCTTTATTGTCTGAAGCCAGTACGGTACCGTGGAGCAGGGCTATATGCAAATGGTTTGTTATGTCATGTGTTATATTATTTATTATACCAGGCATATCTGTGTATGGATGGCTCAACCAGGGTTCATACTGCTAGTTCAGCCTTTTGCAGGAGTTTGGGTGGGGATTCAGCCCCAGCAATGTTAGTCGGTCTTATCGGAGAGATCAGTGAGAGAGGAAGTCGTGTGTCTTTGCTCCCTCTTCTCAGGCCCAGAAAACTCCAGAGACTGACATAGCCCTCTGCAAATTACTATAAGATTAAAGAAGGTGAAGGAGAGAATTTGAGAACTTGGAATCTGCATGGCCAAGAATAGTTGTCAGCAAGGTAATCTGCTACTACAGCCATTCTGACTTTGTTGCAGTGAGGGACATCATCAACGCATGCCTCACATATGGACACATCCTGGATAGATGTGCCTTCAAGACCTTGTGTCCCCCAGTGAACACTATATTCCTTATTGCGTGAGTACTAGTGTTGATCGAGCACCAAAGTGCTCGGGTGCTCGGGTAGAACACTAGGTGATGCTCGAGTGCTCTACAGAGCACCCAAGCACAGTGGAAGTCAATGGGAGAACCAGAGCACTAAACCAGGCACCCCTGCTCTGAAGAGGGGAGGGTGTCTGGTTCATAGGAAAAGGTCAGAAAATGATGGAAACACCACTGAAATGGTTTGGGAACAGCATGGGGAGAATGTCTGGATGCATCTTGGACTCTCAAGTATTTAGGATGTTCAAACGTTATACAGCAGATGTAGCGCAGGTAATATCACTGTCACTAACGGCAGAAAAAATTACACTGAATGTCAGAGGTATTTAGGATGTTCAAACGTTATACAGCAGATGTAGCCCAGGTAATGTCGCCTTGATTAGAGGCAGAAAAAATTACACCGGATGTCAGGTATTTAGGATACACAAACGTTATACTGCACACGCAGCACAAGTAATGTCGTCTTGATTAGCGGCAGAAAAAATTACACCTGATGTCAAATATTTGGGATACACAAACGTTAAACAGCAGACGCTGCGCAGGTAATGTCGCCTTGATTAGCGGCAGAAAAAATTACACCGGATGTCAGGTATTTGGGATACACAAACGTTATACAGCACACGCTGCGCAGTTGGTGTTAAGGTCAGGCAAACTTGCTCTTATTTTGGCCCCCCCCCCCCAAAAAAAAAATATATTGCAGCCAGATATAACAATAGTCCTTAAAAGGACTTTTGGGTCTTATAAACAGAACAACTAGCCCTGCCTAGCCAATTTCTATCCCTACACTATCTGTCCCTCCTTGCGCAAACGTTATACAGCAGACGCCTTGATTAGCAGCAGAAAACAATACACCGGATGTCAGTTATTTAGGATACACAAACGTTATACAGCACACGCTGCGCAGGTGGCAATTTCTATCACTACACTATCTGTCCCTCCTTGCAGCAGCTCTCCCTGACTAAGACTGAGCTGGGTCACATGTCACCAGGTGCTATATAGCACTCGATGACGCGTTCCCAGCCAGCCAATCACTGTAATCACAGTAGCCAAAATGGCTACAGCATTACAGTGAATGCCAGTACCTCCCCACACGCTGATTGGCTGCGTAGCAGCCAAGAAACATGCGGGGAGGGGACTCGAGCATGCTTGCACGAATATAGTGTTCAGGCGAGCATGCTCGCCCAACACTAGTGAGCACTATTGCCTGCCATAAGTTCTGTTGAAAGAGACTTGAGACAGATAGAAAGAGAAGAGGGTCATAACTGCCATCCTTGCCTAAATCCATACATTACTATTTAGGAGAGAGTTGCACTATGTACAGTTGGAACTGTGACTGCTATAGTTGGATGTAACCCTCTGGCCTGGTTTTCTAACTCCTACAAGGTACACTGGCCATTAAACTCTAAACACCCTACCTTGCACCCATAGAAACATTTAACATTATGGGTACCCCAGCTACCATCAGGCAGTAACCTAGGTGTGCCCCAAAGGAAGAAAGGGTGTGCCTTCCTTTCACTGGATGGTCTTAGAGAGCAGCAGTGTGAGGAAAATCACCGTGATTGACTGTGACAGCTAGAGCCACTACTATTCCCATCATCCGCTCCAGCTCCTCAAGGGCTCTCTGCACTTTAAATAGTAAATATTTGAAAACACATTGCTTTTATAATAGCTATTATCAATATTATCAGTATTGTTCTCTTTATTAAAGGGGTTGTCCAAGTTGTCCAAAGAAAAACTTGTGCAGCTCCTGTACATGGATTAAAAATAAAAAAATGAATTGATACTCACCACTTTCCTCTCCTACACTGCTGAGACAAGCAGGGGCGGTCTTGGCATTTCTGGGGCCCTAAGCGAAGTTATGTCCGGGGGCCCCCACCACCCAATGATGCGCCACGCCCCTGATGACACGCCCTTTGATGACACCCCCCCAATGGCACGCCCCCTACACATCAAAGACTGGGACTAGAGCATGCTCGGGTGGAATTTGCGTGCGCTTTTTCAAATCTGCACGCTAATTCATATGCATATTTTAGTATGTACACTAATGTGTATGCATTTTATAAATTAGTACGCATTAGTGTACTAATTTATAAAATGAGTACGCATTCGGACAAATGCAGTACGTGACAGCTGGGCGGGCGGTCTTGGACACCAGCACAAGAGCGGAGCGTGGGGGCCCCCTTGGACGTCGGGGGCCCTATGCGAATGCATAGGATGTGTGGTGCCCAAGACCGCCCCTGGAGACAAGTTACTGGCTGCATGGTGACCTGTGTGCACGAAACATCAGCACTGCAGCCAGGAAGATGGCATCAGCAGCAGGGAGCAGAGCTCAGTGATGTCAGAATCCGTAGAGAAAAGAGGTGAATACTGATTCATTGTGATTTTAATCCATTTAAAGGGGATGCCCAAGTTTTTATTTAATTTGGACAACCCCTATAATCTATTTGTCCTGTCTTATAGAGAGCCGCTTATGTAATGGCTCTACAGCAGTTCAATCATCTTAAAAGGTAACTCTCATCCTAAACATTATTCCATTTTTAATTTTTTTGCTGATTCAGTTCAATATCTTTAAAGGAGTATGATCTCCATTTTTCTAATAGAGTGTTCCATATCTTCTGGATCTTGTTTATTGCCTACAAATGCTGATGTAAAATCTTACTGTGCATAGCTCCCATTCAAATTAAAGGGTTCCATCAGCCAGCTGATTGGTGGGAGTGCTGGAGACCCACACTACAAATCTGATATTCATGACCTATCCTTAGGATGGGTCATCACTAATAAATTCCTGGAAACCCCTTTAATAATGTGTACACCATCAATTTCCTCTAGTGGTTGCCGCAAGCAGAATTGCATCAGTTAATTATGAAGGGAATCTGTCACCTCCCTGAAGCACTATCAGAGCATTACTAAATGAAAAGTACTGTTCCTACTAGTCAGGATCACCAACATTTATGCTCATATTTATCCCACCCCATTCACACTCAGGACGTTCTATCATGTACATCATGTGTGCGGTTCATGAGTCTGCTCAATGTATTATACTCAAACATAACAATAGTTGATCTCACAGAGACCAGCTACAAAAAACACTGTGGAGCCTCATTTAAGAGTCTCAACACAGCAATCCAAAGTGCAAAGCTGCCTGGGAAACAATAATATGCAAAATAGCCGTGGAGCCTTATGTTATGGGTCTTCAACACAGTGAAAGCCAGATATCCCTCAAAGGAAGGAAAACCAAGCAAAGGTGTATTTGGTGATCTCTGTAATGGGGACACCCCTTTGCTTGTTTTTCCTTCCTGTGAGGGATATCTGGCTTTCACTGTGTTGAAGACCCATAACTGGGGGCTCCACTGTTATTTTGCATATCAATGTATTACACTGACGCTTTACGGGCACACAGCAAGGAAATGGAAGACATATGCCACATATGGTTATTAGTTTGTACCAAGATAGTTTCCAGCACCCAATTGGCAATTTGAAAGGACATATGCAATTTTATTTTATATTTCAGCCTTAGTTACTGTCTGTCTTAGATCTACATACCCTTCAGCTGATCCATAAAGAAATAATATTTGACCCTCTGTTTTTCATCTTTTGCCACCCCCTCCCACCCATTTTAAGGCCCTGGAAGCTGGTTTACCTGAGCAGTAGATGATGTTTGTGTTGTATTTCAGCTATTTGGCTTTGTTTGATGTTTCATCGGTGTCTTAGACATGTTCTGCAGTATCCAATACATCACAAGACTATTGGGTTGACTGTATTGTCACTTTATAAATATGGCAGAAGAGACTTATCAGCAATCAGTGAATATGTGAAATGCCTGTCTCAGGAAGCCTCTTTTAGAATGGAAGAGATTAAATGCCCCATTGATTTTAAAGGATGGTTTGGTTTTATGTCTTTTGAATTAATGTCACATGACCTGTTCTAAATCCTGACTTCTTTTATTGATTTTGTTTGTGTAGATATGACCTTTCTTATAACTAAAAGTCAAAGCAGCATAAAATTCATGTATGTTATTATGTGAGGACACTGTATGTATGCTATTCTGTATGTCTTTTCCATTGTTTTAATTGGCTGTTTTGATTTAATATAAAGAACATTTGAAACATTTTTATACTGTATCATAGAATTCTTACGTTTACTTTAAAATAATGTTGCCTGTACCTTACATAGCCTAAAGAGAAAAACCAAGTGTGTTACCTTTACATGAAATTGTCTAATTTTTCTGCAAATGTGAAAATCTATGGGACAATTCATCAAAATGTCTAAAGAATTCTTAGCTTAATAAATCAGTTCCATAAAAGAACATAATATGGAAAAAGACAGTAGAAACAAAATTACAAATTTACAAATCTAGGCCACTGCGTTCAGACATTGCAGCACACCGAAGTCATGAGATATATTAAATGGAATAATGTATTCAAGCAGCAATTTACATTTAGTTCTCCCCGTAACCATTTACATTTGCCAGCCCTCAACTTTCCATGGTCTCTGGGCACCACTGCATTTAACGGCCTGGGTCTTACTCACCCATTCAGAACTATGATCAATTCATCTTAATGCTGCAGAGTTCAAAAAGAGTATAGACAAAGTAATTAATTATTGGTCATCAGCATGTGGGTATTATCAGTAAACCAGTTGCTTCTAATCTGTGGCTTTTCATCTGTTGCAAAACTACACATCTCAACATGCCCTGACAGGCATAACTGGACATCAAAAACTACTGTAGGTACTGGCCTGATCCGGCAGGTGAAGGTGCTGCCTGATCAGGCCTGCCGCAGTGACATGTGTGGAGCCGGAACCGCGCTCCGGCCCCACACATGTCACACAGTACATACATATACATACACATAAACATACACACACATATAGACATACAAACACACATACATACTTACATGCTCCCCGGCAGGTCTTCGGAGCGTCAGGACGGCTCACACAGGTCACGATTCCCCACAGCGCCCTCTGCATCGTTAACCAGTAGACCAGTGACCTTCAACCTTTGGCTCTCTAGTTGGTGCAAAACTATCCAAATTGTCATAACTCCCAAAATACCCTGACAAGCACAGGCCTCACTGAACATCAGGAATTAACATTATTAAGTAGAAAACTATTTTCCAACCTATCGGCTGTTGCAAAAGTACAACTACTAGCATACTTTGACAGCTACAGGTACTGGACATCAAGAAAGTAGAAATTAAACTGTGGAGTGCCAGAGGATGGAAACCTCACAGCCGCCACTCTTCTTCTCACCTGCTTGGTCCTCTGGTTCCTGGCGGTTCTGCTCACCTGCCACCGGTCCCCTAGTACCTGGCAAGTCCAGCCGCTAGGCCTGTCCTGTCCCTCCATGCAGACTGCGGCCTGCTTGCCAACAAGTCTTCTTTTCCTCTGCCCATAAGATCCACACGCTGGCACTTTAAGAGTCAGAGAGAGCTTGCCACCTTGAGGTACTTTAGGTCTCTAGCTTGATAGTTCCTGCAAAGGTGTGCTATATTTATTTGTCTGCCCATGTACTGATTTCTGCCCGTTTCCTGGATTTTGACCCTTTCAATGGCTTATACGACCTGTACTTGAACCTGACCTCTGTATTGACCCTTGCTGCTTGCTCTGACCTTGGACAATTTATCGGGTTGCTCATACTCTGCTTGCCTCGGCCTGTCCCATCAGTGCTCAGCACCAGTGTCACTGATCCTTGTTGGTCAGCTGTCAGTCATGCAGAGACTACTCCAAGAGGTAGCGGCCTGGTTGTTCACCTGACGTGAAGTTCAGCCCTTCTGTGTAGCTAAAAATTAAATCCGTTGGTTGATACAGTGGTTCCACATCCACTGCCTAAAAGTGTACACTTCCTTTAGGTAGATATTTTATTTCCACTGAGCAAGCAATATCCCACAGGATCACCCACAGAGTGAAAATTAAGAGCTAGCTATATTGTATTTTCAGGCCATTTGGGAGGAATGAGCTATAAGACGTTTCCACACATTGCTATCAGCTGAACTTTTTTTTTTTTTTCTGAAATGACAGTGTAGCATATGCACTGTAGTGTGTCTTTTTTATGACCAATTACCAACTCCCCATAAACATACACGCTTAGCCAAGCAGTTATGTGTTGCCATAGGGGAGAATGGTGTACATTACCTGTCAAGGGAGAGTCGGGATCTGCACATCAGTGATTGTCAGTTCTGCCAAAATGATGTGTTTGGCTGACAACAGTCTAATGTGTATAGGAGCCTTTACTATACAAGTGGAACCAAGGACGGTTCACTAGATAATACAGTACATCATTGAAAAAAAATATATTGTCTACACTAGTTGCAGGCATTCTTGTAAAAAATGTAATCTTTAAGAATACATAAAAGAAATACAAAGTGTTAAAAAGCGCCGTTTTTAAAGAATAAACTCTTTTGATAACAGTATTGTGGTAATATATAGTGAAAAGCAAAGAGGGCACAAGTGGAATGAGAAACATTGATTTATGTTCAGTTTTTAGATAAACATTATGCATCTGTAAAGCCAGAAACACAATGCTGGATGTGTTTGTGATGGAGGCTATGCATTTCAATGAGATGTACAACAATGATTCATCAACCACAACTATTACAGGGTTCCAGCATAACTGAGATTTTAGGCATGATTGATGATCCTCAAAAATGAGCTATCACTTTTTGAATTATATAGGACCAAGCTTTATTTAACTTTTCTAATTGACACTGTTAGTTGCAAATGAGTTCATATTCTAGGATACTTGACTCTATTACGTATTTTTATATTCATGGTGAAAACTATCTGATATGCTAAGCAAAGGCTTAAAGGGGTTTCCTCAATCCCTTTTTTCAATAAAACGATCCATCTATATGTAATGTATTACCTGCATAATTGGTATGCTGTTGTTCAGGCAAAACATTTTAAAGGGACAGAAGAGCCAAGTCAGGATTGCAGTCCCTTCAGTTTCAGGATTTTTGTGGTTCCAGCTGACCAGACTCCCACCAATCCATTGCTACTCTCTTCACCTGTCTCAGTAAAGCAGACCCACCTCCAGCTCTCCTCTTCCTCCCAGCAGGTCTTACTTGTTCTTTCCTTAGGATGCTGAATGTGCTCTGCTTGGCTTTTAAAGGGCCAGCTCATAAGCACCCTAATCGTCACCAGCCAATGCCTGCCCACCTTGTAGTACTTAAGGCACCTTCCACTGTGAGAAGGTTCTGGTCTGCTATTATATCACAAAGGTGTGTTGCTTATGTCTGATACCATGTATTAGGAGCACTTGCCTGTCTGTGTGTCCCTAATAGTGATAATACTTCCCAAGAGTATCCCTTTTCATAGTAGTGCCTTCCATATTGTGCCAAATAATAATAATGACCCCGTAGTACCCCCAGTAGCAATAATGCTCCCATAGTGGCCACATAAATAATTTTCCCCAAAGTGCCTCAGTGGTAATAAGGCCCCCATAGTCCTCCAGTAGCAATAAAGACCCTTATAGTGCCTGCAGTTGTGATAGAGCTCCCAGCAGTAATAAGAATCCACTATTGAGCACCCAGTAGAAATAAGGCCCCCCTATGAAACCCTGAGTAGTAATAATGGCCTCAACAGTGCCCCTAGTAGAAAAAAGACCTCTCTATAATGGCCACAATAGTAATAATACCCCTTATTGTACCTTTAGTTGTTAAAGTGTGCCATATAATACCCCCAGTAGTTAGACTGCTCCCTATAGTGCCCCAGTAATTATAATGAATCTTACAGTGCCTCAGTAGTTGTAATATCAGCTAAAGTACTCCCAGTAGTTATAATGCCCCCCAAAGTAACAAAATCAAATACTTCCACTCCATGCCACCTCCATTTCAGCTTCTCCCTGAGCTGACTGCATCCAATGTTACCAACACCTTTGATATGTCCTCTCATAGACTTCAGTCCTAGTGGTTTGTGGCCTATGAGACTGAAAACCAGGGATGAGAGCCAATGGTTCACGTG
This sequence comes from Rhinella marina, assembly GCA_900303285.1. Taxonomy (NCBI): domain Eukaryota; kingdom Metazoa; phylum Chordata; class Amphibia; order Anura; family Bufonidae; genus Rhinella; species Rhinella marina. The sequence goes on along the minus strand of ONZH01010941.1, from coordinate 26,067 downwards.
CCCAGCCACAATATTCAAAAGCAACGTAGATGTGACAGGCAAGACCAGGGGACTGGTGTCAATGACAGCAGGATAGAGCACATGGTTCATCCAGCAAACAGTTCTGCCATCTAGTTGTATTATTTATGGATCGAGAGAACCATTCTGAATAGGCTATATCCCACCTTTGGCCTTCTGCTTCCACTGCTTAAGTAGTGAGTTATATCATGTTGGCTCAGCTAGTAAAATGAATGTCTCCAGTATACTGTACATCCTCTTACATTTCATCCTAGAGACACAAATGAAGTATATAAGTAAATGAAAATGCTACTGACCATTTTAGGATTTCCTTAAAACAAGCAAGTCATGGGAGGTTTTGTTTCTGAGAGCCCCATGATTAGTTGTTCTCTGCAAGGTACCAACCTGCAAGATCAAGATTTCCCTCTGTTCATCTGTAGAAACATTACACAACTCCTATTGAAGACATATTTTATTTATACTTGAATTAATGGAATATAGCAACTTATAGTATAAGAAACTAACTTTAGCTAGAACTGTCAAAGATGGCAGAGCAGTGAGAGCACATTTAACTATGATGACAGATTGCTGATTGAAAAACTCTAAGATACATGGCTGTCATACACTTAAAAACGTTTTAATTCCATAACTAATTAGCTTCCTTCTCAAGAAAACAACATAAACAGTGAACGTATCAGGACAAACTATTTTAACTATCCATCAACTCCAAGTGCTCATTTCGGCATGAATATTTATGAAATGATGGGAGCCCATTTAGGGAAATTTACATTTTCATCTGTCTTTCCTTTCAGTAAGGGGTTTATTGTTGAAGGAAATAAGTCTAATCAATGAAAACAGTAGTAAGATGATGAGGTGCCGCCATGCTTCACTCTACTTTAATTCTAGGACTGATTGCCTCTGTTTTGTTTATGTTGAAAAAAATGGCTGATATTGCCTACATAGTTCATCATCCAGTCGCATAAGAAAATTTGAGACCTCTCCTACTTTGAGAATGAAAGGACTGAGATCCTTTGATAGTACCCCTTTACGGGAGTGGCCCCTGGCCACTTGCTGCGCAGAGGAATTCAGCACATCTCCATTAAAGTGAACAGAGCCGTGTTGTATTGCAGGTGGCCAGGCGGGACCTGTATCCTCTCCTGACATGTCTGTTATAGCAACTACTTCAACTACTTTACAGGAGTTTTCCGAGATTTTTTAACTGATGACCTGGTTTCTGGATAGGTCATCACTATCTGATCAGCAGGGACCCCGCTGATCAGCTGTTTGAGAAGGCACCGGCGCCCATACTTTTGCCTAGGCTATGTGACATCACATTCATCATCACTTCACATAGAAGTGAATGGGGCTGAGTTGTGATACCAAGCACAGCAGCTGTACAATGCATGGCGCTGTGTTTAAGGAGTTGAGAGAAGGCCGCAGAGCTACTGTGAGCGCCAGTACCTTCTCAAACAGCTAGTCGGTTGGGTCCCTGGTTTCAGACCCCCACCGATGAAATATAGAGGATAGGTCATCAGTAAAAAAAAAACTTTCAGAAACCCCTTTCGTTCCTCATGTAATATTCCATGTCACGCCATTCCTTTCTGAAGTTATGAATGAATTACTACAAGTTTGCAATGAAGGTCCAGATAGGTGTGTCCTTGCACAGTCTGACACCATCCAGTCAGTGCTGCCAGGGTCACACTGTTCAGGGACATAATGCTTATTATCTCTGTCCTATGATGTCATAATGGTTATTATCACTTTACTGTGATATCATGCAGATATTAATGCAGTGATATCTGCATTATTACTCTATTGTTGGTTCACTTTGTGCATTATCCGTGTGCATTCATGAAACCAAAATTATCCTAAATTTTTCATTTTCAAATCTCACTGCTAAAGGTGGTCATGGTAAAATAGGTATATAATAGTAGTAATCCTGCAGCAATCCAATGGTTCAAGCAAACTTGATGTTTATTTGAAATTCACAGAGCAGACATCAGCAAAATGGCGACGTTTCGGCTCAGTTAAGACTCAACCGAGCCGAAACGCCATTTTGCTGATGTCTGCTATGTGAATTTCAAATAAACACCAAGTTTGCTTAAACCATTGGAGTGCTGCAGGATTACTATTATTATATACATATTGCGGGACCTTAAAGCCAGGACCTAAAACTGCGGGCACCCTACATCCCTGTTGGAGGATTATATGAGTGGTACATACCTTATGGGAATAAAAGGTTAAGGAACAAGAAAAAACCAATGTGGATAAACAGAACTGTAAAGAAAGCAATAAATGATAAACAGAAAGCATTTAAATCACTAAAACAGGAGGGGAGCGAGGAAGCATTGAAAAACTACAAGGAAAAAAATAGAATATGTAAAAGACAAATAAAAACAGCCAAACTAGAGACCGAGAGATTAATCGCCAAAGAAAGTAAAACTAACCCTAAAATGTTCTTTAATTATATAAATGGTAAAAAGTATAAACCTGAAGGTGTCGGCCCCTTACAGAGTAATGAGGGGGGAGTTGCAGAGAGCGATGAGGAGAAAGCGAAGCTACTAAATATCTTTTTCTCCACTGTATTCACTGAGGAAAATGAACTGTCAGATGAAATGCAGAATATAAAAGTAAATTCCCCATTAAAAGTGCCTGTCTGACCCAGGAAGAAGTAGAGCTACGTCTTAAAAGATTAAAATAGACAAATCGCCAGGACCGGATGGCATACACCCCCGTATCCTAAGAGAATTAAGTAATGTCATCGCTAGACCCTTATTTCTGATATTTAAGGACTCTATACTGACAGGGAGTGTTCCACAGGATTGGCGCATAGCAAATGTGGTGCCAATATTCAAAAAGGGTCCAAAAACAGAGCCTGGGAACTATAGGCCGGTAAGTTTAACATCTGTCGTGGGTAAACTGTTTGAGGGTTTTCTAAGAGATGCTATCTTGGGAGTACCTCAATGAAAATAAGCAAATTACTCCATATCAGCATGGCTTCATGAGGGATCGGTCATGTCAAACCAATTTAATCAGTTTCTATGAGGAGGTAAGTTCTAGACTGGACCGCAGCGAATCAATGGATGTCGTATATCTGGACTTCTCCAAAGCATTTGACACTGTACCACATAAAAGGTTAGTATATAAGATGAGAATGCTTGGCCTGGGAGAAAATGTCTGTATCTGGGTAAGTAACTGGCTCAGTGATAGAAAACAGAGGGTGGTTATTAATGGCACATACTCAGATTGGGTCACTGTAACTAGTGGGGTACCACAGGGGTCAGTATTGGGCCCTATTCTCTTCAATATATTTATTAATGATCTTGTAGAAGGCTTGCACAGTAAAATATCAATTTTTGCAGATGACACTAAACTGTGTAAAGTAATTAACACAGAAGAGGACAGTACACTGCTACAGATGGATCTGGATAGACTGGAGGCTGGGCAGAGAAGTGGCAGATGAGGTTTAACACTGACAAATGTAAAGTTATGCATATGGGAAGGAATAATGCAAGTCACCAGTACATACTAAATGGTAAAATATTGGGTAACTCTGACATAGAAAAGGACCTAGGAATTTTAGTGAACAGAAATCTAAGCTGCAGAAACCAATGTCAGACAGCTGCTGCCAAGGCCAATAAGATAATGGGCTGCATCAAAAGAGGCATAGATGCCCGTGATGAGAACATAGTCCTGCCACTTTACAAATCACTAGTCAGACCACACATGGAGTACTGTGTACAGTTCTGGCTCCTGTGAACAAGGCAGACATAGCAGAGCTGGAGAGGGTTCAGAGGAGGGCAACTAAAGTAATAACTGGAATGGGTGGACTACAGTACCCAGAAAGATTATCAAAATTAGGGTTATTCACTTTAGAAAAAGACGACTGAGGGGAGATCTAATAACTATGTATAAATATATCAGAGGTCAGTACAGAGATCTCTCCCACGATCTATTTATCCCCAGGACTGTGACTGTGACGAGGGGCCATCCTCTGCGTCTGGAGGAAAGAAGGTTTGTACACAAACATAGAAGAGGATTCTTTACGGTAAGAGCAGTGAGACTATGGAACTCTCTGCCTGAGGAGGTGGTGATGGTAAGTTCACTAAAAGAGTTCAAGAGGGGCCTGGATGTATTTTTGGAGGGTAATAATCTTACAGGTTATAGTTACTAGAGAGGGGTCGTTGATCCAGGGAGTTATTCTGATTGCCTGATTGGAGTCGGGAAGGAATTTTTTTCCCTAGTGGGGAAAACTGGCTTCTACCTCACAGGGTTTTTTTGCCTTCCTCTGGATCAACTTGTAGGAAAACAGGCCGAACTGGATGGACAGATGTCTTTTTTCGGCCTTATAAACTATGTTACTATGTTACTATGTTACTATGTAATAGAAACCTGAACAGAGGTATTGCTGTGCTGCTTCTTTCTTCTTTTGGATCTGTCTACCATGGTAAAATAGGGTCACATTTAAACTTTCCTGTTGGACCCCAGGGTTATTTGTTACACCCCTGGGGGTGTCTATTACCACCCTTGAATATTACTTGGATGTAGAAGCCCCTTCTCTATTGTAGCTGCTATGAGGCGTGCTGTATAGCAACTAATAATGTTTGAAATCTTAGATTTATTTGAGTCTCATTTACCCAATGCCACCAAAATACTGTGACACTTTAATATTGTTTTTCTTACATTATTTTATCTCTTTAAAAACTAGAAAGAAAGGGTGCACATAGAAGAAAAGGCAACAATCATCTGAGGTCACCTTCCTGTATTAGTTTATTCCATACACCCCAAACCCCATACACAAAGGTCAATGTTATCCTGTGTAACGGATGAGCCTCAATATCATAAAATTTACTCTTCAATAATTATTATTCTATGCAGCAAACAGAGGAGATTAGAACACTCTTTGCATTATACATTCACACTATAGTCTCCACATAAACATCTTTTTGTACCGAGAAATTATCTGATAAGCAATATTTGCATGAAAGTGTGAAATTCTATGCTGACATTCCTGTTCAGCGTCAAACTAACATGATGCAAATGTTCTTACCTCCCCCTCAGCCTCAAAGGTGTATCACCACGACAAGACCCCCCCCCCCCTCCTCTCGCTATCTGAGTCATGCTGGATATTGCAGAATACATTTCTGTCATAACAGCTCTGTAGTCTGAATTTCAAATATAGTAAGATAATCTCCTTCCACAAACAACTACTGTAGCTGTATGTTCTCTAAGTGGATGTGAATCACGCCTTAAGAAAAAAATATATTAAAAAAATTATATATATATATATATATATATATATATATATATATATATATATATAACATATGTATTGCTTTCAATATATATACAGTTGCTTTCGCCATAACAAAATCACTTCTCAACCTATGTTATACACAGAGAAAAATAGACAGAGAGACAATAGAGCAGTAGCCCTAGGTTCTCCACCAGAGCCTGCAACAATGCCAGATGAACTTTGCTACTAGGGACCCAGTTTGCACAAGATAGCAGAAAACTGGTGTAAGCTGTCAAGAATCAGACCTAACAGAAGGAGTGGGAGATGAAAAGAGTGGGAGACAAGCTGGGGCAGAACCAGGAAGATGAATAGAGCCAAAACAGCAGGTGAGGGGTTAATCCAGAAACTAGCTAAAGTCAAAATACCAGGAGAATCAGTACAAACCTGGGTGTGGCCGCCTCTTATCATGTTCACTACTAAGTGGCTTAACAGGAAAAGAAGTGGCCACATCTGGTTAGGACCTGGCCAGAAGAATCCGCATCCTGTGTCAGCGCAGTGGAGAGGGCGAAGCAAAGGTGAAGCAAAGGTAGGGGTAAGTACTAAGTAAAATATCTTCCTTCCACAGGTTAGTACCAAATTCTAGGTTAAATGACCAGAACACGTCTTTAATAGACCAGTAATGAGCTAGACTGTGCCACAAAGAAAACTTATACTGGCCAGAAAGGGAATGATAAGCCCCACTACCAACTTGCCCACCATTTCATACAATTCCAGGCCCGAAAAAAGGACTTACCAAAGTATTTAGCAAACTACTCTTGCAGCAGGCAGCCCATGGGAGAGAGTGCTGTGAGGAGGATGGGAGTTGTGGTGGCACCGATAGGAATAGTAGTGGGTGGAAGGGACTGTCCTCACCCTGGCACTCTCTGGGGTTGTACAGCAGTGAATGGAAGGTGCACTTTTTTTCCCTAGGGGAATTCCCTGACTCTCTAAGGCTCTTGCCTGGTGGTATTTGAGGTGCCTTTTATGGTGGATGTTTGGCAGGGTTCAATTTAGGCAGGAGGTCAGGTAGAATGAGGGACAGCGAACAGTGGATACAGTGACCAGGCCCATTGTCCTTGCAATAAATAAAGTCTCCTTTTACTGAACAGATAAAAGGAGTAGTAGTTCATACATCAGCAAAAGGCACAGTTCTGAGATATGTTACAGAGTAGGATTTTCCCAATAGTTGTGTATAGGCAGTAGAAATGATGATAGTATTAGTCCTGAGTCTATCTCTAAATACATTTTGTAATCTTTCCAAATAACCATAGGCATGCAATTCTTTTTCTGCAATTCCTGGACTGCAGGGTGCAGATCTTAGACTTGGATGGTAAGTCTATCTCAAAGTGTGGTGGGTGCCAGAGGCAAATAACCCTTTCCACAAGCATTAAAGTCATAATGGCATAAATAAGCGGTACCTTACTGCTTTATAGCCAATGCATGGCCTTGATGTTTCAAAACCTTCTATAAATGTCTACTCTCTCTTACTCCGGGGTAGTCTCTCAGTTGAGTTGTTCTTTGGCAACTTTTCAGTCTCAGAAATGGTGTTTCCTGGATAAAGCTTCTCATTGAGTCTACTTAACAGGAGCTCACACATGTAGGTCTTGTCTCTAGCTTCTCTAACTAAATACCCACACTAACCAGGGGAGGTGAGACCAGCAGGTGTCCATGGCTACCTAACCCGGATTGCCAGTGTTAACTGTTTGTTGTCCACACATAACTATTTGGAATACATAGTACTAAGTACATAGATAAGTGCTTTTAACATAAAATCTTAATATTGAACTCTTTGAAAACAATTAACCTTTAGTAGAGACTCATTGGGTCATGGCACCTCGAACACTTTTCCTCTCACTGTCTCACTATATATATATGTTTGTTCGTTTGTTTTTTTTACAAGTATTGGAAGTCACATGCTTGGGGCAATCTTGGAAGTGAAGTATTCTTTCCACATGATTGAAAAAGGGGTAAACCCCTGAAATGTCACAGATGCTCAGGCACTAGTTCTCTTTGGGCAGTGTCTTCATGTGAACTGTTGTTACATCCAGCAGTTTGGCAATAAACAGAAGTGGCTAGTCATGGTTGAATTTGAAACTACAGATGTGTCTTTACTTACCTTTCCTGTTGGCTGGACATGTGCTGATAATCAACATTTCAAAACAACTTGATTTCACAATGTTGTGTCACAAGACATCTATCCTATATGTGTCTATGGGTAGGAATCTAATGGTTTAAAGAAGAATTCAACATCTATAACTGAAATGAAGAACATGAGGCGTTATGTTACCCCCATTGAAATGAACTGGCACTTATTTCTTTACTTACACAGTATTCAGTACTCCAGAGCTGGCCTTAAACCTGTCTCCAACTACCTTAAAGGGGCATTTTATGAGTGCTTGTCAAACAACTTTACATCTATTTTTCTAATAAAGTTGCATTAGAAAGCCAGTATGCAACTGAAGCTACACACATCAGCGTTATACCTGAATAAATAGTTCTGTAGTTCTAGGTTATAATACTATATTTAAATTATGAGAAACAGAAAGCATAATATTCATTACTGCCTGAAGGAGAAAGGAAGCTGAAAAAGCTATGGATAATAGTAGTTTAATATAGAAAAGATTAATATTCTCTCTGTAAGCCATTATAGTTGTGGTAATAAATATTGAAATATTAATAAACTTTGAAACATTCATAATACTGGATGGTAATAGAAATATCCTGGAGGTACTACAGTGTGATAAGGTAATGTCCGCTGTCTGTGGGTTTATAGCATTCCACCACAAATTATATAAATGTATTATTTATTAGTGTGCTGTAGAATTTATAGCTTTGCATTGCCTCCCAGTGATTCCTACTTTGGTGGTGTGTGCTTCCCATTGTTAGACACTGTGAGAATGTTCAATTTTGGGGGTCCAACAGGCCATGCAGTGGCTGCCTGGGCTGGGGCCCTAGTGCTAGGAACTGCTCCCTGCACTGTGACTGCTGTCATTGTGTGATGTGTCTGCACTGGTATCAGCTGCTTTTGAATTCATGCTGGGGCCCGGTCACTACGCTCAATGCAGTGGCGTGACACCCAGGCCGTCATCCCGTCTTCTCAGGCCCTAGCACAGCCCTGTTAATAGTAATCACTAATCACTAATAACGCGGGTGGTATCTGACTGATATCAGTCAGACGCTGCCCATTTCATTACTGAATACTAGCCTAGTGAAGAGGCGTTGTGCCAGGGCAAAGCTGGGGCCATTTTCAGCTACAGCATGCAGCTGCCTATCAATCCCCTTTTCACCCCTCCTCCTCCACATAATGTGCGTAGCCGATATGATGGAGTGGAGTCACGGGGAACAGTCTTAAAGGAAGTTCAGCCCGCCATTGAGTGGAAGAAGAAGCCAGGTGCCAGCAGTGGCAGTTCCGAGTTTTGTCACAGTAAGTTATGTGTCAGCCTGTCAACTGCTGGGTGGCAGTTTAGTGATGGTGAGCTCCGGCAGCTGCTACCCACCTCTGTACAAGCAGTAGCTTCAATAAGGCAAATTTTTGCAATACCCCTCCCCCATAATAGAATCCTAATCGGTAAAGGTCTCTTTACACAGTAAAGTAACATACCATATACCGGCAAGTCCTTGCTGCAGTTTAACAGATCAGAGCTGCATAAAATGGCTCTGAGGACATAGGACATATTTGGATGGACATTACATCCGCCAATACCAAACATACAAGATGACACATCACCACATACCTCTTAAATCCAGTGACGTTTCCCTGATGTGGATTTTCTCTTTTCTCATCTTCTCTCTTTCGCCCACACCGCCATGCCGAGTTCTTTCAGCCACATCTTCTCTCTGCAGAGTTTACCACAAAGACACTTTAGATTACCAACTTTTCTGTTATCCTGGTGCTGCCCAAAATACTGTGCTCCCCAATGTCCCCAAATACTATACTGCAGATATAACAGTGCCATATAGGTAGGACCCCATATAGTTACAGTGCTCCCCAAAGTCCCACTGATAATAATCTCCCAGAGTGCCCTCATTAGTAATAGTGCCCAATAGTGAAAATGCTCCACAAGTAGCCCTTTTAGCAGTAGTGCCCTCCATATTGTACTAATAATAGTAACACCCCGAATAGTACCCCTGGTAGTAATAATAATTCCCCATAATAGCAATCATTTTTCCCATAGTGCCTTCAGTAGTGCTCCCAGAAATAATAAGGACCTGCTGTAATGGTCCCAGTAATTATAATACGCATTATAGTACCCCCAGTAACTTAAATGGTCCCCTCTACTGCCCTCAGTAGTTTAGGTAGCCTTCTATAGTAAGCCCCAGTATAGATAGCTCCATGTAGTGCCCCAAGAATTTAGATAGCCCTGTGTAGTGGCCCAGTAATTTAGATAGCCCCCTGTAGTTCAGATAGTCCCCATAGTACCCCTAATAGTTAGATAGCCCCCTGTAGTTCAGATAGTCCCCATAGTACCCCTAATAGTTAGATAGCCCCCCTGTAGTTCAGGTAGTCCCCATAGTGCCCCAGAAGTTAGATAGCCCCCATTGTGCCCCCAGTAATTATATTGTCCTCTTAAGTACCCCCAGTAGCTTTACTATACCCTATAGTGGCCCCCCAGCAGCTTTAATGCCCCCATACCTTAACTAAATGCCAGCAGCACCAGCTCCGCTGCTATACAAGTCCCACTGTAGCATGGCGCGGTCGGCGGGAATGCTGCAGGCAGAAGACTTAGACAAATAGCCGGGCTTTCATTGGTGGTCAGTGTGGGATTCCTCCTTCTCGCTCCTCTCCAGCATGAGCATTGCAATGCTTCAGCTCCCTTTTCCCTTCACTGCGCACGCATGCGCAGTGCAGATTTCATAGTTCAGGACAGGTTTTGCAGACTGTCCGTAAATTTACGGACAGTTGGCAACCCAGGCAGTGAAAGTGCCCTCAAAGTGCCCTCCAGGTAGTAATACAGTATTGACAAAGACCACCTTAGTGCTCCAAGTAGTAATAAAAACCCTCAGTGCTCCAAAAAGTAATAGGTCCCCTCCAGTAAATATAATGGCCCTTATAGTGCCCCCAGTAGCTTAAATGACTCCTATAGCTCTCCAGTATCTCAAATGCTCTGCAGCAGTGCCCCACAGCAGCCTAACAGCTCCCTATAGAGCCCTCAGTAATTTAAATGATACCCTATATGGCCCCCAGTTCTGTGACACACTGCCATAGATGTGCCTGGCAGTACATGGGGCTGCTGGACACTGGGGTTATGTTCACAATCTCACGCTGCGTGCATCCACTCCAGCAGCAGGCAGAAAACTTTGAAAGACAGGGGCAGTGTTCCCTCTAAGACTTGGCAGCTGCTGAGCGGGGTCGGCTCAGGGCTGGGCACAGCACCATCAAAGGTGGGCGATATGAAAACCTAAAATAATTGTCACATCAAAGACATACAGTATAACCCCTGCGCCATCCCGTACAATACAATCCGTACACCATGCTGTATAGTATACAGTATAATCCCTACACCATGCTGTATAGTATACAGTATAATCCATACACCATACTGTATAATATACAGTATAATCCGTACACCATGCTTTATAGTATACAGTATAATCCGTACACCATGCTGTATAATATACAGTATAATCCGTACATCATACTGTATAATATACAGTATAATCCGTACACCATGCTGTATAATATACAGTATAATCCGTACACCATGCTGTATAATATACAGTATAATCCGTACATCATACTGTATAATATACAGTATAATCCGTACACCATGCTGTATAATATACAGTATAATCAGTACACCATGCTGTATAATACACAGTATAATCCGTACACCATGTTGTATAGTATACAGTATAATCCGTACACCATGCTGTATAATATACAGTGTAGTCCATACACCATGCTGTATAATATATAGCATAACCTCACAGTGTAGGTGTTATACTGTATATTGTGTACGTCAGGGTGTATGGATTATACTGTATATTATACAGCATGGTGTATGGATTATACTGTATATTATACAGCATTGTGTACGGATTATACTGTATATTATACAGCATGGTGTATGGATTATACTGTATATTATACAGCATTGTGTACGGATTATACTGTATATTATACAGCATGGTGTATGGATTATACTGTATATTATACAGCATGGTGTACGGATTATACTGTATATTATACAGCATGGTGTACGGATTATACTGTATATTATACAGCATGGTGTATGGATTATATTGTATATTATACAGCATGGGGTACAGATTATACTATATATTATACAGCATGGTGTACGGATTATACTGTATATTATACAGCATGGTGTATGGATTATATTGTATATTATACAGCATGGGGTACAGATTATACTATATATTATACAGCATGGTGTACGGATTATACTGTATATTATACAGTATGGTGTACGGATTATACTGTATATTATACAGCATGGTGTAGGGATTATACTCTATACTATACAGCATGGTGTATGGATTATACTGTATATTATACAGCCTGGTGTACGGATTATACTGTATACTATACAGCATGGTGTACGGATTATACTGTATATTATACGTCATGGTGTACGGATTATACTGTATATTATACGGCATGGTGTACGGATTATACTGTATATTATACGGCATGGTGTACGGATTATACTGTATATTATACGGCATGGTGTACGGATTATACTGTATATTATACGGCATGGTGTACGGATTATACTGTATATTATACGGCATGGTGTACGATTATACGGCATGGTGTACGGATTATACTGTATATTATACGGCATGGTGTACGGATTATACTGTATATTATACGGCATGGTGTACGGATTATACTGTATATTATACAGCATGGTGTACGGATTATACTGTATATTATACGGCATGGTGTATGGATTATACTGTATATTATACAGCATGGTGTACGGATTGTACTGTATATTATACAGCATGGTGTACGGATTATACTGTATATTATACAGCATGGTGTATGGATTATACTGTATATTATACGGCATGGTGTACGGATTATACTGTATATTATACAGCATGGTGTATGGACTACACTGTATATTATACAGCATGGTGTACGGATTATACTGTATATTATACAGCATGGTGTACGGATTATACTGTATATTATACAGCATGGTGTACGGATTATACTGTACATTGTATAGCATGGTACAGGGGTTATAATGTATATTGTACAGCAAATGCATGACGGTTACACCATGCCGGACAATATAACCCCTGTGCCATGCTGTACAATATACAGTATATACACAGTATAGAGGTATACTGTATATTGTGTGGCACAGTGTATGCATACACACACACACACATGAAACACATAAAAACCTACAGTTACTTGGCCCTTGTCTCGGACACCAACGCTCTGGAGGGGGCTGGGGCCTTGATCTTCTTCTCCCTTCTTCTTTCCCTTTGCTGACATGAGGGAGGACTCGCGGCGGTGAGCGGGCCAGGAAAGGTCCTGAGCGGAGGCAGGGAACACTGGACAGGGGCAGTTTCTTTGGTGGCCATTAGGACTCATACTCTTGACCTCCGTCATGGCTCCTCCTCTTCTCTCCGGCACAGGACAGGACTCGGCATCTGCAGTGCACGCGCGCCAGTTCCATGCGGCACCCGGCCCTTTATCTTCCAGTCAGCGGTGGGGGGCGGGCCAGCAGCGCGGTGAGCGGGGAACTTAACTGTCTGTACTGCACGCATGCGCAGTACAGACTTTGGTGTTTCGGGCCACAAATTCAAGGACGGTGTTTTTTTCTGCCGGACGCTACGGACGGCAGAGAAAAACAACCGGTTTTTGCGGACTGTCCGTAAATTTACGCAACCCTGAGTGGTACATTTACACTACCAGATAATTGCTAACGAGCGTTCCTATGAATACTTGTTAGCGATTATCTTTGGGATTCTTGGCCTGTGTAAAGGGCCCTTAAGTTACACATTAGGATAATTATGAAGTAGGAAGCCTGCTATGCTATATATACCACAAGCTGAGGAGGAGTGGAGGATGGAAGTGATCATGGCTCTAACTACAATAATCATTCACGTACCAATCCTCACACCGATGTTCCCTAGGGCCAGTGCAGTGGTAGGAGGGCACACCCCGTCTTCCCTTGGGGAACACCCTAATGTTGGTGCTCCTGTCTGATGGTAGGTGGGGCGCCCTTGATGTTGTGGATGTGGTGAGGGTGCAAGGAAGAACATGCAGGTACTGTGACTGGTAAATGGTGCTGGAGTCAGTAACCAGGCCAGTTGTAGAAGATAAATGTCTCTTTTTACTACAGTGCAGAATAGGAGTTGTAGTACATCCAATGGTATCAACACACAGTTGCAAACAAATTCTCAGTTTAAAACTTCCCTGATTTGAATGTATGGATATAGACCAGGATGGGAATTATAGTACTCCTTTCCTCTATCTCTCCAAAGTCTCCCTCTGCAGAATCTAAGGCTGGCAAAGGTGAATGCAATTACAAACTGAGGGGTACAGGATTAAGATTTGGTCTGTGCCCAAGTGTAAAGGGTGCTTTAGCAATGTCGTTGCAGTAAAGTTTCTATCAGATTTAAGTGGCAAATACCTTACTGACTGACTCCAGTAATTGGCCTTGCAGATTCTGGACCTTCCTGTTTTTTCTTTCTCTCTCTCGAGTACCATCAAGTAGAGATGGTTTCCTGTTTGTAAATTCCTCAGAGATAGTGATTCTCTGAGATGAAGACCTAGTTCTCTTAGGAGCGATCTACTCTCACTTCCTCCAATAGCACACTCCTAACTGAGCTAGGGATGGATCTAAATCCAGTACCTAATTTCTTACAGGGGCAGAGTCAGGATTATTAACCCTATTATTATTAATACAGTGATATTCTGGTACATTACCCGGCATTAGCATATTAGCAAGCAACCTATTCTGGTTCCTGCATACATGCAGTAGCATTTATAGCTGTCTCTGTTCTTTCTTCATTATATCATGTAATATAGTTATGATTCCACCTGCATTTATCCAGAAGTTTAATACAAATGTTTGCATCTTACAATACCTTATGGGGGCTAGTTTCTTTTTGCAGGCGCCATACACTTTACATTAAATAAACACATTCTTACAGAGCGTGGAGGATCCTGTACGGTATGACACAGAGCTGTGTTAGTAATGACGCACATGTCTAGCAGACACCTTCAGGGTTTAATAAAAAGCTTGAATTCTGCAATATGTATTTCTCCCCTGTCAGTTATTAGACTTGATTTCTGGAACGTATTTAGCAAGCCTTCAGCACTTGTGCTTAATTTCTCCAATGATCTTTGTTATTTTTAAAGCTACCAGATGAGACTAAATCAAATATAATTTGTAGATAATCATCTTTAGGCTCCATTCACACTTCCGTGTGTCCGGTGTCCGTATTTTGCGGATCCGCAAAACACGGACACCTGCCATGGGCGTTCCGCAATTTGCAGACCGCACATAATAGAAATGCCTTTTCTTGTCCATGTATTCGGACAAGAATAGGACATGTTCTATTTTTTTGTTGAAAGTGAATGGGCCCACACCCGTTCCGCAAAATTGCGCAACGGATGCGGACACCATTTGCGGACGTGTGAATGGGGCCTTAGGCTGTGGTCACACTAGAGGTTAAATGGTTGTGAATTGGTCAGTACTAAAAAAAAATTATTTTTTACAGCAGTATTAGTATACCCAATGCAAAAAAGTACAGATGTAGCAGAAGCCACCAAACAAAATATCGGCATGCCATATTAATTGCATAGTACACCAAATATTTGTACATTTGCAAAGCCTGGCTGGTATCATTCTAAGTAAATGAGCAGCATGCTATGAGATAGCGTAGGTGCCCTACTTTAATGCCATAGAGCACCACACAGTCTTTTTGTTTTGTTTTTTTGGGGGGCAAATGCTACATTTGTAAATTACTTTTATTGCCATGAGTTGTCATTTGTGAAGATGAAAGGGGCAGATTTATTAATGTCAGAAAGTTAGTTTAAAACTATACCAGGAATGCAGAAGATGCACCAAATTTATCAAAGTGGCTCGTACTGTCTAATAAATTTGGTGCATCTGACTATATATATTAGACATTTTTCTCATTTTGGGGGAAGAAATTCCTTCCCGACTCCAATCAGACAGAATAACTCCCTGGATCAAGTAGCTATAGCCTGTAATACTATAACACTTAGAAATACATCCAGGCCCCTCTTGAACTCTTTTAGTGAACTTACCATCACCACCTCCTCAGGCAGAGAGTTCCATAGTCTCACTGCTCTTACCATAAAGAATCCTCTTCTATTTTTCTCCAGAATTAGACCCCTTTCACACGGGCGACATTTCCGCGCGGGTGCAATGCGTGATGCGAACGCATTGCACCAGCACTGAATCCCGACCCATTCATTTCAATGGGGCTTTTCACATGAGCGATGTTTTTCACGCATCAGTTCGCCGTTGCGTGAAAATCGCAGCATGTTCTATATTCTGCGTTTTTCATGCAGCCCTGGCCCCATTTAAATGAATGGGGCTGCATGAATAACGCATTGCATCCGCACGCATGCAATGCGTGATTCACTGTTGGTTCCTAAGAGATGTTGTTTGTAAACATTCAGTTTTTTATCACGTGTGTGAAAAACGCATTAAAACGCTTCACACCCGCGCGGAAAAAACTGAACGAACGTACACAATCGCAGTCAAAACTTATTGCGATTGCGTGCGGATTTTCTGGAACGCATCCGGACTGAATCCGTGACGTCCGTGTGAAAGAGGCCTTAAACAATGGATCACTAAATGAAATGCATTATTACATTCAGCTAAGCTAGACCTAAAAGGCATTTGGCCTGGTTTATCAGTGAATTTCCTGGTGACAGATTCCCTTTAAGGCCTCTTTCACACGGGCATCACGGATTCAGTCCGGATGCGTTCCGGAAAAAAATCCGCACGCATCCGCACCAATCCGCACGCAATCGCAATCAGTTTTGACTTTAATTGCATACGTTTGTTCAGTTTTTTCCACGCGGGTGCGAAGCGTTTTAATGCGTTTTTCACGCGCGTGATAAAAAACTGAATGTTTACAAACAACATCTCTTATCAACCATCAGTGAATCACGCATTGCATGCGTGCGGATGCAATGCGTTATTCACGCAGCCCCATTCACTTCAATGCGGCCAGGGCTGCGTGAAAAACACAGAATATAGAACATGCTGCGATTTTCACGCAACGCCGAACTGATGCGTGAAAAACATCGCTCATGTGAAAAGACCCATTGAAATGAATGGGTCAGGATTCAGTGCGGGTGCAATGCGTTCACATCACGCATTGCACCCGCGCGGAAATCTCGCCCGTGTGAAAGGGGCCTAAGAGTAGCATAACTTCCTAAGCACCAATGCAAAGCAATACTACCAATATGCCAAGCTAGGTTATATACGGTATCATTAAGCCATAAAAACACTATATGAATTAAGTATATTGTATGGTAAAATTGTCTTCTCTAGTGTAATACGTTATTGTTTGCCTGGCATATGTAATCAATGCTAAAATATATCTGAATATCTTGCGCAAAGAACCCAAATTCTATGCTATGATCAATGACCTGAAAACCCTAGAATCCTAGGTACTATAAAACAGCATTAGGCTACTTTCACACTAGCGTTTCTATTTTCTGGTATTGAGATCTGTCATCTGCTCTCAATACTGGAGAAAAACACTTCTGTTTTCTTCCCATTCATCGTCAATGGGGACAAAATGTAACTAAACAGAAAAGAATTGTGTTCCGTTTGGTTGCATTCTCATACCAGAGAGCAAACCACAGCATGTTGCAGCTTTCTTTCCGTCATGGGATGCGGAGCAAGACAGATCCTTCATGACCCACAATGCAAGTCAATGGGAGCACAAATAGAAAACGGATCCATCCCACATTGACTTTCAATGGAGTTCATGATGGATGTTAAAGATAATACAACCGGATCCGTTCATAACAGATGCAGGCGGTTGTATTAACAGTAACAGAAGTGTTTTTGCTGAACCCTGCCGGATCCAGCAAAAATGCTAGCGTTTAAGTTTTCCGGTATTGAGTTCCGTCATAGGGGCTCAATACCGGAAAAAAATGCTTCAGTTTTGTCCCCATTCATTATCAATGGGGACAAAACTGAACTGATCAGAACGGAGTGCTCCAAAATGCATTCCGTTCTGTTTCGTCGCTTTCCCAGACCGGGAATTTCATGTAGTTTGCTTTTCGTCCTGGGATGCGGAGCAAGATAGATCCGTCATGACCCACAATGCAAGTCAATGGGGACAATAGAAAACAGATCCGTCCTCCATTGACTTTTAATGGAGTTAATGACGGATCCATCTTGGCTATGTTAAAAATAATACAACCAGATCTATTCATAATGGATGCAGATGGTTGTATTATCAGTAAAGGAAGCGTTTTTGCTGAACCCTGTCGGATCCAGTAAAAACACTAGTTTTTTTAAGTAGCCTTACTTAAAGGGGTATTCTCATCTTGGACAATGGGGGCATATCGCTAGGATATGCCCCCATTGTCCTATAGGTGCGGGTCCCGCCGCTGGGACCCGCACCTATAACGAGAACGGGGCCCCCAAAGTGAAGAAGTGCGCACCGCGCAAGCGCGGCCCGCTCTCCATTGACTTCTATGGGGCCGCCGGAAATAGCCGAGCGCTGGCTCGGCTATCTCCGTTGGCTCCATAGAAATGAATGGGAGCGGTGGGCGTGCATGCGCAGTGCGCTCCCATTCATTTCTATGGAGCCGACGGAGATAGCTGAGCCAGCGCTCGGCTATTTGCGGCGGCCCCATAGAAGTGAATGGAGAGCGGGCCGCGCTTGCGCGGTGCGCACTTGTTCACTTCGGGGGCCCCGTTCTCGATATAGGTGCGGGTCCCAGCGGCGGGACCCGCACCTATAGGACAATGGGGGCATATCCTAGCGATATGCCCCCATTGTCCAAGATGAGAATACCCCTTTAAGATTTACTTAATGATGTATAACAATAATTGGAGTGATTGTGTTATAACAATTGTGGAGCTTCCATTTACCTTGATGAAATAGTAGAACTAGCTGAAATACAAGTTCGGCGGACCACTTTGCTGTACAATAGTCCTTAAAGTTCCACGCGGGCTTGTCACTTCTCTGGTCCGGAATGGTTTTCTAAACTAACTATAAAACTATAGTTTTCTTTGGCCCAGTGAATCACTAACGCTATGGGAAGCCATTAGGATCAGTTGTCCTACATGTTGCGTTTTCCTTCCTTGGGTCCCTGTTGATAGACTCCTTGCTTCGTATGTAATGGTTTTGTCCAGCATCTAGAATTCTGGGATTTTCAGGACATTGATCATAGCATTGTATTTATTTTGCTTGTGCAAGACATTAAGATGTATTTTAGAGTTGGCAGTTTTTTGTTGCAGTGACGGTACCACTATGTTTTTGCAACACTCCCTTAAAGGGGTTGTCTCATTTCAGCATTTATCATGTAGAGAAAGTTAATACAAGGCACTTACTAATGTATTGTGATTGTCCATATGGCTTCCTTTGTAGGAAAAAAATAATTTTTTCATCACCAGCACTGCTGGTTTCCATGGTTACGACTGCACACCCACAGTCTCGGCCATCAGAGAGGCCGGCGCCTTGTCCTATATTGTGCAACCACAGCCACCACTGCTGGATTACATAGTGGTCATAACCATGGATATGAACATTGTATAATGTAATGGAAAAATGAATCTAACAGCAAAGGAGGCAATACGGACAATCACAATACATTAGTAAGAGCCTTGTATTAACTTCCTCTACATTATAAATGCCATTTGCTGAAGTGAGGCAACCCGTTTAAGTGTTAAGTAGTAGGGCCAGTATTTCATTGCCAGTATGTTAGCATATGTAATCTTTTCTGTCCACTAGTAACTTGCAATTTGCAGTCAATGTACCCTGCTTCATGTCTAAGAAAGGACAATGTCATGTCTTTGTATTTGAAATGAGGTACCTGTCCGCTAGCCTTTTTAACTGGCAACACTAGATAGAGCTATTTTAATCAGATTAGTCTAATAGAACATCTATTTACTTGGTGCCAAGGTCTCACAAAACATAGGAACAACAGCCTTATTTGGCAGGAAAGGATTCAGATCTTCTCACAGTTAACTTCATACAATGATCGGAATAAGCCTTTGTTCTGGGAACTCATTTTACTTAAAGAGGCTCTGTCACTAGGTTTTAACCTATGTATTTAAATACATAGGTTAAAACCCCTTGACTTCTACAGTTAGAACATACCTTTATTGCAGAGTACAGCGCAGCGGTTGTGCTGAAAAAAGACCTTTAATCTTTATGTTAATGAGCCTTCGGAGCACCGGGGGGCGGGCTCTTTCTTCCTGAGCACCGCTTCTTCACCGCCCCCCGGGTCCCGAGGCTCTCTCCGATGCCGACGTCCACGCCCCTCTGAAAATTGATTGACAGCGCTAGGCCGTTTGGCCTAGCGCTGAAATCCCGCCGGCGCATGCGCAGAAGCGCTTGCAGTGCCGAACACCGCAAGCGCTTCCATCCTTGTGCGCACGCGCCGTCACTTCCGGGTTCAGCGAAGTGACGGCGCGTGCGCACAAGGATGGAAGCGCTTGCGGTGTTCGGCACTGCAAGCGCTTCTGCGCATGCGCCGGCGGGATTTCAGCGCTTCGCCTAGCGCTGTCAATCAATTTTCAGAGGGGCGTGGACGTCGGCATCGGAGAGAGCCTCGGGACCCGGGGGGCGGTGAAGAAGCGGTGCTCAGGAAGAAAGAGCCCGCCCCCCGGTGCTCCGAAGGCTCATTAACATAAAGATTAAAGGTCTTTTTTCAGCACAACCGCTGCGCTGTACTCTGCAATAAAGGTATGTTCTAACTGTAGAAGTCAAGGGGTTTTAACCTATGTATTTAAATACATAGGTTAAAACCTAGTGACAGAGCCTCTTTAAGTAGAATGCAACCAAAGTCATGATCTATAAAGGCAGACAAATTTACTGCCATGTTCAGCCCTGAATTTATATTGTGTGTATCCAGTACTTTCTATTGCTATACTGTATAATTAGATACAATGATACAGATTGATGTTTTAAATAGCTAGTTTTTAAATAGTCACCATACTTTCAACAAACTTTGCATAAATCAATAGTACAAGAGTACAAGTGGAGCCTGCAGAGAGAAAAGTAGGTGCAAAATGCAGACTACAAATAATATAATGGTCAGATAGTCATCATTCCTCATGTTCACACATGGCAGTCTATTCGGAAAAGTCACCTAAAATTAATTATATGCTTTAGGCATAAGGATGACATATGGATAATAATGAAAATGTAGTGAATATTTACAAAACTCAGCCACTCAAACACAAAAGTCTTGTACACTTTAGCGCCACACTTGCCCTAGGCTCGCAAACATCTAGGTACGTGGAGAGGGAAGGAGTGCAGCAATACGTGTACAATCCCTATCAAGTTGCACCAAACAAATGAGCTCTACAGCCAATACATTACTTCCTAGAAAGAAAATGGACGCACAGAACGTATGTATGACCTCCAATAGACAGCACTTGAAAATTGCAACTGGTGAATATTGTAATCAAATCACCATTTCACAATTCTCTAGCACATGCACTGTGCTACCATAGTATAGGATAGAGATTCTGTAACTCATTCTGCAGACAGGGTGAGTACGTGATGCTCTTCTGTATGGAATAGAGGTTGCCGTCCACAATACCAGTTGGGTGGGGAGAGAGCGTATTCCAATGATATGAATCCCAGTCCAATGCAGTGCTCATGGAGATGCTCCACCTGCTTCTGCAAGTCCTATGAAGCTCACAGTAATGTCACTGCAGTCCATATGGCTGCTAATTAGAGCCGAAGCCGAGTTCAGATTCCTATTTCAAAATGTTTTCAAATCTGCAGTTAGGAATAGGGAAGTCATTTACTGAAGTACTATGCAAATTCGGACAAGAAAAAGTTTTCCTACATGGAGCAAATACATTGTAAATGGAATAGCATTACAAACGAAGTTTTTTAACAAATCAATATCAGATCTATGATCCGAAGCTCGATTCGCTCAACCCTACTGTAGATCATACATAGACATACTCAGTAATGGCATAAGGAAGCCCCATAATCAGCTATTTTAATATTACTTTTCAAATACCAGAGGTTCCTCTGTCCTTTTATCTGCAGTACTAGTATTAAATAACATTTACTTCCTGTATTTGCGTTCCACCATGCGTTTCACTGCCGATTTCCGGTCACGTGACTGTTAGTTTCAGCACGCTGGTATTTAAAGCGACGCTTAGTATATTCTGACACGGACAGAGACCTTACTACCACTGCACCACCAATGCTATAATGCTGACTCAGGTTGACCCCCTAATCACATCCTCTCCAGCCAGGGCACTCTTGTGAGCATTCAGGGAAGTATAACCAGACTCCTCCCTTTTGTGATATTTAGCTGTTTTACTATATGACTTTTATTGAATAGCTAAAATTGTTCCCTTCCTAGTATTGATCTGTGGGGAAATATCGCATTTGTACCTGGTCAATGGTCTGAGCTTGCTGGTAATCTATTGTATGTGACAAATGACTCATTTAATGATTTTAGGTCTGTCTAAATGTGGTAATAATCTTTTTTCAATGGCCATATCATATTTGCATCATCTGGGCATTACTATAGGAATTGGGTGGTGGTATCTATCCCTTGTCAGGTACATATAGGCTCTAACAGGAGGTTCCTGACACGGGATCACCATGATAGGGGCGGCCATTCTGTTTTTGATAGACAGGGCCCACAGTTTAGTAGGGCAATTGTAAGGGACAGTTATCAATTCCTTTCTTGTCCAGCCCAGCCTCATTAGATCGGTTTGGGTGATTTTTAATGATCATTAGTAAAGGTTACGTTTTACACTAGTGAAGGTACTCTGTGATTATATTATAATTTAGTTACACTAGTGACTACTTGACTCCTGTGATACGTTATTAAATGAAAGGACAGTTCTCTGCAGCGTGACCGCAACCCGCCAGCAGCATGACCTAAGACAGAGTGACCTGGGTATACCTGATCTATAGTGATTTGTGACTAATTAATTCTGAATTAATCTAATTACATGGCGATCTTCGGCGGAGGTGCCGAATCGATTTTTCAAAACTTCGCTCATCTCTATAGATAATGATTAGCAAAAGTAATTATTTGAGAAATATGCTATGTACTAAACACGTTTATCTCCAGGCTACACGTGAATTATCATGCTCAATATAATTTAACTTTATGTAGTCTTAAGTAGTCTGTAGTAATACATATGCAGTGACTATTATTTTTTTAAACCAATTCTTGATTCGTAAAAATCATCTACTTTCTTACAAGTATTGTGTAATAAACTATGGAAAGAACACATTACCACACAGGCTTAAAAAATACTTTTTTTTTTCCGAAGGTGCCTGTAGAGAAAATAGGTGCAATATGTGTTCAGCTCAGAAACCACAATGCAGATCACACAGTGTTAGAGACAATTCAAGTCTTTTATGATGTACAAAGGATGTTTTTTAGCCAAGTGCATATTGGTGTATTCTCGGAGCACTTCAAGATGCATATCTATTTGGTCTTGGAAGTTTACTGTAAACAATGTTTGTCATGGCTTTCTTTTAAGACTGGAATTGCCTCTAAAAAGTCTGGCTTTGTACCACTTCATTAAATTAAATATCTCAGGTAATTATATCTGTTTATGTAAATGCATCACTCCAATACATTTTGGTTGAGGCCTCTGAAAAATGTTGTTCTGCAAAAAAATACCATAATAAAACCTTGTTGCGTAGTCTCACCATTATCTATCAGTCCTCTCTCCAAAAATTATGGTTTATTCACATCTGCATTAAATCTGCTTCATTGCCGCCCATCATGTCACAGATTTATCACAGCTTGAATTTCATCTTTCCGTTCCTATAATGGAACAGCAAAAATGGACTTCGTAATGCAGATGTGAATATAGTCTTAAGCCTTGTTTTTTCCATTTTTTGTGAGCCATGCAAAAAATCTTTAAGTTAGAGTCACAATTTTTCACCACAATAGTGAAATCTAAAACTAGATGAACTTGCCCAGAAATATGTGCATGTCAGTTTAACAAAGCGATTTTCACTGGAAACATGCCAGGTAATTTCTTATTAGTGACTGCCACTCCATTCAAACAGGGGACACGGGACACCATTTTATGATTGATGAAGCTCTCAGTAGTGGGATCCCAAGAAATCACTGATCCTATGGTTAGACAATAGGTCTATATTATGGGACACACTTTTACTCCTATAATGACATCTTATGCATGTTTGTAATATACTTTGTGTTTCAATCAGTGGCCTAACTACAGGGGAGGCAGCTGCTTTGGGGCCCGAGTGAAGAAGAGGAAAGGGAGCAGTATCTTTTTTAGTACAATTCGGGCCAGGCTGGGACTGAAGGACTTTTGGAATGGTTGTGACTAAATCCCATACCGTAAGAGGACCTGGTCCCTCCCCAGTATGGGAAATAGCCAGCTCTATAGCAGCTGTCTATTTCCCATAACTGGTAAGGACCTTTTGGCCCCCTAGTGGTGAGGTCCTGCATAGTTATAGGATTTAGCCATCTCACAGTGAATTGGCTATTTCCCATGACTGGTAAGGACCTTTTTACCCCCTAGTGGTGAGGTCCTGCATAGATATGGGATTTAGACATTCCACAGTGAATTGGCTATTTCCCATACTGTAGAAGGACCTTTTCCACCTATCCTATAAGGTGAAGGTGTCATGTAGGAAAGGTCCTTCTGAGTGATGGGATTTAGCCTCCTCACATAGGAATGACTATTTCCCATACTGTAGAAGGACCTTTTCCACCTATTCTATACCGTGAAGGTGTCATGTAGGAAAGGTCCTTGTGAATTATGGGATTTAGCCTCCTCACCTCGGAATGACTATTTCCCATACTGTAGAAGGACCTTTTCATCTATTCTATACGGTGAAGGTGTCATGTAGGAAAGGTCCTTCTCAGTGATGGGATTTAGCTGCCTCACATAGGAATGGCTATTTGCCATACTGTAGAAGGACCTTTTCCACCTATCCTATACCGTGAAGGTGTCATGTAGGAAAGGTCCTTCTGAGTTATGGGATTTAGCCTCCTCACCTAGGAATGTCTATTTCCCATACTGTAGAAGGACCTTTTCCATCTATCCTATACCGTGAAGGTGTCATGTAGGAAAGGTCCTTCTCAGTGATGGCATTTAGACTCCTCACCTAGGAATGACTATTTCCCATACTGTAGAAGGACCTTTTCCACCTATCCTATACCGTGAAGGTGTCATGTAGGAAAGGTCCTTCTGAGTGATGGGATTTAGCCTCCTCACATAGGAATGTCTATTTCCCATACACCAGACGGACCTTTCCTATGTGTTATATGCAGAGGTTCTCCTGATGGTGAGGTTGTCCTCAGACATGGGGTTTATCCTGCTGACAGTGACCTGCCTATTTCCCATACACCAGACGGACCTTTCCTATGTGTTATATACAGAGGTTCTCCTGCTGGTGAGGTTGTCCTCAGACGTGGGGTTTATCCTGCTGACCTGTCTATTTCCCATACACCAGACGGACCTTTCCTATGTGTTATATACAGAGGTTCTCCTGCTGGTGAGGTCCTCTTCAGACATGGGGTTTATCCTGCTGACAGTGTACTGTCACACCAGGGCCTGTGATGCCGTAAACTGCTGTAAAGTAAAACTGTTTTTTAAATCAGATTAATTTTTCACAGCTCCTTTGGAACATGAAAGGAGGGATATGAATGGTTGCTATGGGCAACTAAGCCAGTTCTACTTTACACCAGTTTCATAAATTACCCCAAGTATTTTTGCTCCCAGAATCTATTTAGCTATTAAAGGTGTTGTTTTAGCTGCCTCACATAGGAATGGCTATTTGCCATACTGTAGAAGGACCTTTTCCACCTATCCTATACCGTGAAGGTGTCATGTAGGAAAGGTCCTTCTGAGTTATGGGATTTAGCCTCCTCACCTAGGAATGTCTATTTCCCATACTGTAGAAGGACCTTTTCCATCTATCCTATACCGTGAAGGTGTCATGTAGGAAAGGTCCTTCTCAGTGATGGCATTTAGACTCCTCACCTAGGAATGACTATTTCCCATACTGTAGAAGGACCTTTTCCACCTATCCTATAAAGTGAAGGTGTCATGTAGGAAAGGTCCTTCTGAGTGATGGGATTTAGCTGCCTCACATAGGAATGGCTATTTGCCATACTGTAGAAGGACCTTTTCCACCTATCCTATACCGTGAAGGTGTCATGTAGGAAAGGTCCTTCTGAGTTATGGGATTTAGCCTCCTCACCTAGGAATGTCTATTTCCCATACTGTAGAAGGACCTTTTCCATCTATCCTATACCGTGAAGGTGTCATGTAGGAAAGGTCCTTCTCAGTGATGGCATTTAGACTCCTCACCTAGGAATGACTATTTCCCATACTGTAGAAGGACTTTTCCACCTATCCGTCTTACCGTGAAGGTGTCATGTAGGAAAGGTCCTTCTGAGTGATGGGATTTAGCCTCCTCACATAGGAATGTCTATTTCCCATACACCAGACAGACCTTTCCTATGTGTTATATGGGTTATATCCTGATGGTGAGGTTGTCCTCAGACATGGGGTTTATCCTGCTGACAGTGACCTGTCTATTTCCCATACACCAGACGGACCTTTCCTATGTGTTATATACAGAGGTTCTCCTGC